>JANHFO010003915.1:316243-330210 GCA_032468095.1 Pareas carinatus
GTTAGTAACGATCTTTAAAGTGCTCCATGGCATAGGGCCCAGTTACTTGCAGGACCGCATTCGACCCGCTGATACCTCCCGCCGACTTGTTCGCTCTCACAGAGAGGGCCTCCTCAGGGTGCCGCCAGTCAAACAATGCCGGCTCATGACCCCCAGGGGGAGAGCCTTCTCTGTGGCGGCACCCACCCTCTGGAATGACCTTCCCCCTGCTATACGAGTGATTGCTGACCTTTGGACCTTCCGCCGTGCCCTGAAGACTCACCTGTTTCAACAAGCAGGCATCGAATAGCCGCGCCCTGTCCTCCTGTGTTCAATTCTTAAAATTCGGCTGGGATATGGTTTTATTGCTTTCTCTTTTAAATGTAATCAGGCTTATTTAATTGTTTTAACATGCTCTTAATTTGTCTCTATTTTGTATTTGTTCATGTTTTAAACTGCCTGTACGCTGCCCTGAGTCCTTCGGGAGAAGGGCGGGATATAAATAAAATTTATAATAATTATTATTATTATAAAAGGTGATCACATGACCCAAGACACTGCAGCTGTCATAAATATGAATCGGTTGTCAAGTGGCTGAATTTTAATCATGTGATCATGTGAAAAATTGTCATAATCCACTTTTTTTCAGAGAGGAAGAAAAAGGGAGAGAGAGAACTCACGACAAAATACTGTGCATGTGTATTCTCTGCATTCAAGGAGCACAAAGAATATTTGATGCAAAGTGCTCTATTAATTGCACATGGCATGGTTTCTTTAACTTCCTGCCAATCTTCATGACAGAAGACAATATAAATCAATTTCTCTGAAATGCATTTCATGGAAGTTATGCATTTTAATTAAGTCAACATTTCACATCTGTTCTATGTCATAACAGCTTCCTCACAGAACTTGGGGTAATAGAGAAGGATGAATTTTTCTTCAGACTGCCTAAGAGAATTATGAATTTCAGAGATTTAAAAACAGATGAAATAAGCAACATTTTATTTCTTACAATATAAATAGTAATTAATAGTAAAATTAATACTTAAGCTTCTCAATTGTTTTGTTGACACTATGAAATAAAGCTGACTATAAGTATTGCTTTATTTCCAAAATACGTGCCTATCAGTGCTTGATCTGTGCATTGATAGACACATATATTTCAAAGGAAAGTTCTACAAGCAGAAATTCCCTGTCTTGTGGTATTATGTATTTATTTGGCAAAATATCTTAAAAGATATGAACTTTTAACTGTTAGAAGAGCTTCCCTTTGTTTTTAGAAGGAGGACTCATTCTCCAGTCTTCATTTGATTGTTCCACCAAATTAGGGTTGAGTATTGGTGACCAAATAGAATGACTTCAGGAAGATCTGTCCCCATTGTGGTCTTTCTAATATTCCAATAGAGCAGAGGTCTCCAACCTTAGTCCCTTTAAGGCTTGCGGACTTCAACTCCTAGAATTCCTCAGCCAGCTATGCTGAAGTCCACAAGCCTTAAAGGGACCAAGGTTGGAGACTTCTGCAATAGAGCACCCATCTGTGCTTTCAGTGAATCCATTTATCTTGCTGCAGGGCCTTTTCTATTTCCTTTCATATTTCTCATAATTAGTAGGAGTGCTATATCTGCATAATATTTCCAAAACAAGATTTATTTTAGCCTGGTCATTTGTGCCCCAAGTAAGAAACCTGGATTTGTTTTCTTGGCTGTCCATATTATTCTCCAATACCAAAATTCAAAGTCATCAGTATTCTTTCTAGCCTGCTTCTTTAAGCTTGCTTCCAGTGACACATCCCAATATCAGAATATTATTATTAGATTTTTATCCAGCCTTTTAAAATGCAGCTTAAAGCGGCAAACATTCCTAATATTCCTGCTTCCTATTTTTTCCACCACAACAACTCTGCATAGGGAGTTGTCTGAAAGAGTGCCTGGCTCAAAGACACTCAGCCAGTTTTTCATGTCTGAGGTAGGATTAGAAACTCACTGTTTCCTGGTTTCTAGGTCAGCACCTTAACCACTATACCAAACTACTTTCCAATGCTTTTATGACTACTTTAACAAATGCCAGTCTATTGTTTACAGTATTTATTGACTTCTGTTTCCTTCAGTCAATCCTGATTGCTAGAAACAATTCATCCCGTTACTATTTTCATTGTTGGTTCTAAGGCCATTGCTCCATTTACTTTTTTAGTTTGGTTGCCTTTATGTTTAACCTTAGCTCTATTTTTTCACCTTGCTCCTTGGCCTTCCATCACTACAGCTGGCAGTTTATTTGCATTTACAGCTATCAGAATTTTGTTATCAGTACAGTACAGGTCATTGATATTTCTTTCTCCATTTTTAAAACTTCATCCAGTCCAGTTTTCCTCAATATATATTTGGCGTATAGGTTGAATAATGCACATAGTTATGTGCATAGAGTTCTCATGAGAACAATGAGATGTTCTGGGATTCCCATTTTTCTGAATACATTCCAAATTTAAATGGAATGGCTGCTTAATGAATGGTTGTAACTCAATACTAATACACCAGTGCTGTGAATCCTGCGCTTTTGAGTGAAATTCAAGATGAAAGTCGCATAGCTTGACAACAAAATATTTTCAGGACCTTCTTCCTCAGCCAGAATCTACCCGCTGTGCTTATTTGTCATTAGAAAAGTTGTTGGTTGTACCACAAAGTATATGGTAAAGAGGCTCATGGTGCTGCTTATGCTGTGAAATAGCTTCTCTCTTTAACAGGAATTGGCCCCAACTGTTTGGCTTTTCTAAAAACTATCAGAGGGTCCCTTCGGGGAGAAGGGCGGTATACAAATTTAATTAAATAAATAAAAATAAATGGTGGTGCATGATTTCTAGGATAGATAACTATTACATATCTGGTCTTATCACACTATCATTACGAAGTCTTAGTATGAATATTTTATTATATATAAACATCAATATCTTTGGGATTGTGACAATGAGTACAATAAATGAATAGCAATATTTTGATTTTTGTGAATTTATTTAGTTTTTTTATGTTCATATTATTCAGTGTGAATAATGAAACCTAACAGCCTTATTTGGTATTCTGCTTGTTTCGTATGTTTTGCAAACCTGTGCTTGCTTGTCATTTGTTTAATATCTTAACTAGGCCAGAAAAGGAACTACACTTTTGTTTTTTTTGTTTGCTAGATAATCAGATAGGAAATTTATGACTATTTAATATGTATTTGTATTTGTAACTTTTCCTTGCCACAGTGAAGAATTATATTAATAAAAATTCTGAAAGAATAAATCATGCACTATAAAATTGCAGAGTATTTAATATTTTTACTTTTAAATTTCTTTCCTTTTATACCTTTTACTGACATAATTAATAATTTGCACCACAGTATGATAAATCCTAGACTGTATAGCAAAGGGCTCAATGTAGATCACGTCTCCAACTCAAAAACTAAAAAGAACAAGAAGAAAGGCAAAGCCGACAATCTAAATTATATCAACTTAGCTACTTTTGAAGTAGTAAGTGCTGCATTATTACAAAAGCTGTCTTTGTTCTGTCATTACCCAGGATGAGATTGTTGTTTTATAAACAGCGTATTGGGTGCCAGATGAAAGCATAGCCAAGAGATTAGATTACATTATCAAGGCAGAGACACAGGAAGATGTATTGAGAATGGATCTGCTGCTAACCACCAGGTAATTATCCAGGACCATAATTAGAAAGAGGTGGCCTTTCTTATGCATGTTTTAAAGGATAGATATGATTTAAGAACAGATTGTTTATTTGAAGGGAAATTTTTAAAAAACATTTTGTTTTTCCTGTTAGTTTTCCAGTAAAAAGGTACAGACATTAAAAAATTGTTTTGAAATCATAAGTTCAGAATACCAAGCTAATTAAAAGGATAGCTTTAAGGTAGACAATTTTTTCACTTGGAATTGATAGTCATTTTTATGAAGTATAGTTTTATTGGTACGTGCTTTGCAATAATTGTTCCCTTTACAATTATAAATTAATAGAAAGAGATTTCTCAAATCCCATTGCATACTCTCAGGAGAGGGTTACAGGGAATCCGAAGGCAAGAACTACATTCCGAGAATTCTTGTATTACTTAGAATTAGATAAAAGAGCAAACATGGACATCTATTTACATATGTATGCATGAGTGCACATGTACTCATGCATAAAAACACACATTTCTAGAGTATAGATTCTGTGGATATTTCTATAGCAGAACAGTTAAAAATGGTTAAATAAATCAGAATGTCTTTTCAGTACACCAATATTTTTTATTGCAGGCTAACTAAGCATGTATGTTTTGAACTAAATTCCATTTTGTTTAGTAATAGTAATGTGATGCAATAGTTAGAGCAAAGGCTGCCAAAGTTATGCTTGATATCATTTTTTGAGACAGTACAACTCCCATTATTACCAGATTCTCTATTTATTTAATTTGTGTAACAGCAATAACAGGAAGCTGGCATGCTACAAAGCAGAAGTACAATTAACAGCGTGCTTGTTTGAAAGTAGATCTCATATAAACCCCATGCACATTATTAGAAAATAAAAATAATGGTTGATGGCAGCACTGTGCTTTATTTGGGAATAAGCTGTTTTTTAGAGATGCAGATAAGCCTGGGTATGCTGAAGAAGGGAGACGTGGAGGGGTGGCAATCTCCATTTATCTTCTGGTATCTACTATGGTAACTCTTACGTAAATATGGTATATAAATCTAATTAAATAAATAAATAGGCAACCTCACTACGTCTTTCTCACAATGTGAGCATCCATAACCTGTTCTCACAGGAATATGGTGGCTTGAGTAATTGGAACACTGGACAGGAGGTTAGCAAGCCCACATTCGAACCATGAGAGCTACTGTGGGTGGGGTTGAGCTCTCGTCTTTCACTTCAGTTCCTCCCGGGGACATGAAATGAGTCCCCAACTGGGTGTCCCCAGGGCAGCAGGGATGTCACCGGCTAATCTTTTCAACCCAGAAGCACCTTTTTGATTTGTTCTTGCCAAGTGCACTAATATAGGTACATGTGAGAAATATTCACGCTTTATTTTCCTAATATTTTTGCCAATTGTATATTATTGCATCAAATTATAGTATGGGAACTGGCAGTGATCCAAGTGTTTCTTAATGATCCAGAAGTCTGCAATGATGTATATGATTATTGGCTACCGCTTTACATAGGTTTATATGTAAAGATTAAAATGTAATTGTTTTTATAACTGCTATAAGAATATCAGAAGCCACTTCTTTGTATCTCTTCTCGTTCTATTTTTCTTTATTTTCTTCTTTTAAGTTTTTGCTTTTCCTTTGCTTTCTTTTTTTTAACTTCCTTGCTTTAAATTAGCTCATATCAGTTGTTATCTTTTTAAAAGCTTCAATAAAAGAATTAAAATAAAAACCCCTTAGATAGCTTATCATGGCTAATCCCAACACATTAAGTTATAATGCTGCTTTTGTTAGCCAGTTAGTTTATGTGGAATAATTCAAAGTTGTAATATATGACTGGTCTGTTTTGTTTTCTTCTGTTTGGTGGAAAAATTACAGATAGTTATGAAGACAGTTGGGATTAAAACTGTCATGTGACTACATCACTTAACAAAGTCAGACTATCTTGCCATTGTGATGCTCATTAAATTTGGATCTCATGGGATTACAGTTTCTGATTTTCTCTTGGCTTCCGGATAGACTTTGCTTCTTGGAAACTGACAGGGAATGTTAGAAATTGCAGTCACATGACAAAAGCTTGCTGTGATAGCCAGTACTCAAGGATGGCCATAAGTGCCCCTTGTTCAGTCCCATTACAAGTTTGAATAGTTGCTGAACAAGTTTTTGTAATATAAGGACCACCTGAAATTCCTTTTTAAAGTTGCACCAAGATGTGAACAAAATACTGTGATGTTCCATGCATAGTTCACTCATGCCCTGGTCATCTCTTGGCTGGATTACTATAATGCACTCTGCATCAGGCTACCCATGAAGAATATTCAAGAGCTCCAGCTGGTAGAGAACACAGCAACATGGACAATTTAGAGGTCCCTAGGCTGCACATATTTGTTATGTGAGTTGCCAGGTTGCTTCTGAGTCCAATTAAAGGTATTGATCATTACTTTTAAAGACCTTTATGGCATGGGTTCAGGGAATCTGAGGAGTCATCTCACCACAATGGATTGGCCCACCCCATTCTCTCCAGTGGAAAAGGCCAGTTGAAGACCTCATTGTCAGTGAATTTTAGCTTTTCTGCTGTGAAACATTTTCTATGGAACATTCTCTTGCTAGAGTTGAGATTTGCTCTCTACCTTTGTGCCTTCTGGAAGGGCCTTAAAATCTGATTTTGCCAGATGCGGTGCTTTTTTGCTGGAAATGGTTGATGCGGTAAGAACACCCTCCATCCATGCCCTTGATTTTAGTTTGTATTTAACTCTTGATCTGAACTGTTTTTAGTTTTTTTACTCTTCTTTAAGGCCCAGAGCCGTCTTATATGTGAGATGAATGGCATATACACTTAATACCCTGTTTCCCTGAAAGTAAGACATCCTCCAAAAATAAGACCTACTTACAGTTTTGCCTTTCACTGAAATATAAGGCATCCCCTGAAAATAAGACCTCCCCAATAATAAGGCCTCCCCTCCAGGGCAGCCGGAGCAGACAGGAAGTGCGACATCTCAGATTTCCGGTTCTGGGCGGCCTCAGTGGAAAAATAAGACATTCCCAAAAAATAAGACCTGGCGCATCTTTGGGAGAAAAAATTAATATAAGATGGTGTCTTATTTTCGGGGAAACACGGTACATAGCAGGCATTCATTCTAAAACATAAGAAACCAAACTTGGAGGAATCTGTTTAATTCAATTCCCTCATAAAGAAATAAATGCTCATAGCAGTGAGTCTGATCTTTGTTACCAAGCAAATTACTGTCAATAGATGCAAATCCAAAACTTTTTGAAGTAAAATAAATATGCAAACTTGTCATCATTATGTTGGTAATAGTGAATTCCCCACAGTGATTATGGTTTCACTAAGTGATCCAATGCTGCTATTAAATGGCATAGAGCAGTGATAAACAACTCATGGGCTCACATTTGCACTATGAAAGCATCTCTTTTACAGAAATTAAGCATGGCTAATGTTAGGTTGTCTATTTTTAATTTTTTATCTTATTAAAATAAGGATGGAATCAGTCCTGTGGAGACAAAAAAGCTCAATTTCCTTAATTCTTCCTTACCGTGACTTAAAAATCACGCTACCAAGTATTCAATAATTTTGATACTAAATTTCAGAAATGAGTTGAACTGAAAGAAAGTAACTGGCCCAAAGTCACCCAGGTAGTTTTTATTCCTAAATCAGGACTAGAATTCACAATCTCCTACCTTATATCCCAGTGCAATATTCAAAACGTTGCATTTTGTTGTTGATGGTTTGTTCGCTGATCTTATTGTTTAATTCCTGAATATTTCATAACCAGGCTAGGTAACATCAGCAGCAGAACTTCAGTTGAAGTGTCTTGTTTTAGTCCTCTTCTGCTTTTATTTATTTATTTAGATTTATATATCGCCCTTCTCCCGAAGGACTCAGGGCGGTGTACAAAAAACATAAAAATTTAGCAGCTTTTCCAAATAATTTGAATAAACTGAGTGGCTGAATCAGATGTAAAGTTTTTACAGAGTATGATTAATTTGTGGGAGGCTGTGGGTAGGCACTGCCCCTAGGTTTAACAACAATGTTCAGACAAATTTAAAGGATATCCTTGAGTTGCAAAATTTAGCCTGACTGAGATGCTGAAATTCTGGAACACAAGAGATGTTCCAACTTGGTTTGAGATAGTTTTCCTAATGCCATACTCGACAGCAACCCTTTCTTAGGAAAATGGAGAAGCACCACCAATATTTTCCCATCTCTGGGAAATTTTTCATTAACTACAAAGATTTTCATTTTGTCCACGTGTGGATGGGTGGGAGATATATGGAAATTTTCAGGTGGCTAAGACAGAGTCAGATGCAGATATTGTTGACTTACAACTCTCAGGCAATATTGTGATTTATCAGTTATAGTTATGGATTGGAGAAGTATCAGTAATGAAATGAGAAATACCTGATTGCCCATTTTGAAACAAGCAGCCACTCATTCTGTTTCACACATTCTGTTTTTCTAGTGCAACCAAAAACAAATGACATAGGTTGGGAAAGCCAGTGTGCTCTGTTTTGAAAAACATTTACTGAATGCTGATTTGAATGCCATGCCCGGTTCTTAAAGCATTGTGTTCATATTGTAGACAACAGCTTGTAGACAAGAGGAGTACTCCAGATGCTGGAGCCAAATGGTGCCTGTTATACAAAACTGAGTTCTATTTCATCTTTTCCCCCATAATAGATTATTTTAATGTGAAGAAAAAAGAAGTCGTAGGAACACAAGGCTGGGATAAGATGGAAGACAATACCAGGGATCTCTTTAACATTGAATGAAACAAGGTGATTGCTTAATAAAAACTCCATCTGGGAGTACTCTTGATGCTTGTCATACTTTTCTCATTCCAACATATAAATTTAAATTTATTAAATTAATTGGCCCACCCATCTTAGCACAGGACATCTCGGGGCAGCTTGCAAAACCATCCAAGCATTCATGAGACGGAAATATATCTCCTAGTGTCAGAATTGCTCTTTCTACTCATAAAGATTCATACAACCAAATGGCTGAGTCAACATGTCTTCTTAATCTAGCTTTGAGAATTGTTTCTTTTAACTCTGAAGAGAATCTGGCCCATTTTCCTGTTTTGAGTTTTTCTTCCAGGATATGTCCCCACTTTGATTACAGAATCAAAACAAATTTACTTGAAATTGTTGGAAATACTTTTGCATTACTTCCCTGAAGTGTAATATTTTATTACTCGATCGCAGATCTGAGTGTCATTATGACATTTGTGTGGGATGCAAATTAACATGTGTGAGTCACCAAACATGCACTCAAACTATAAACTATACCTTTGGTATTATTAATAAATTCAACAGCAAGGTCGGGTTTAAAGTAGCAACATTGCCGCAATAAAAATTTATGTTCTACTGATGGTAAGGCATTATTATCTGAGTGAGCCTATATCATTAAGCGGTATAGCATGTCCTGTCTTGGGTTGCAGTTTGCAGGGACTCTAATTAGTAGAGCTGGATTTGTTTTATAAACATTAACTTATACATGGATTCTCATCACTAAATTACATTATCTTCAGCAAAATCCTTAATTTTTTCCCTCAAGATTGCTAGATTATTACAATTATTATTATTGGGAAGGCACCATATGGTTTCTGCCTTGGGCACTAAGCTTTCTTGGGCTGCCTCCCTCAAGTACAGTAGTCCTAGACTTACAACAGTTCATTTTAGGGATCATTCAAAGTTACAATAGCACTGGAAAAAAGGGACTTACGACCGTTTTTCACATTTACTTAACTGTTGCAGCATCCCCAGGGTCACATGATCAGAATTTGGATCCTTGGCAATTGGCTCATATTTGTGACGGTTACAAAGTTACCAGGGTCATGGGATCAACTTTTGTGACCTCCCGACAAGCAAAGTCAATGGGGAAGCCAGATTCACTTAGCAGCTGTGTTACTAATGGAACAACTGTAGTAATCCGTTTAACAACTGCAGCAAGAAAGGTTGTAAAGTGAGACAAAACTCATAGCAACTATCAGCCTCAGCAACAGAAATTTTAGGGCTCAATTGTGGTCGTAAATCGAGGACTCCCTATATATTCTGTGGACAGTCTGTCAGGTAAAATTAAGCTAACTAATGTAATTAAAGAATTAGTGAAACAGTTGATACACATTCCCGAGCAAAGCATGTCCTAATCTTAGTGACTTTGGGAAATCGGCCATTACACAAACTCGTCTCACGGTAGTCAAGAAGAACATGAAGAGCAGCATAAACATACATTAATTTTTAATCACATGCAGATACAAATTACTGAATATCCGGCTTAGTGACTAGAACCTGCAGAATCTTTGTCTGAGAATCATAATATATCTGTGAAGAGGGACACATGGTGGGCTGCATGTAACAACAAGAATATAGTAATGACAGGATCTGTTGCATTAAATCAATGATCACTTGAGGATGGGAGCCTTGTGAAGTGCTTACAGATCCCTTCCAGTGCACTGTTGTGGCAGCCAAAAGTTGAGTTTAGATTTTCCATTGAAAAAGTGATGTTTCCTCTCTGTCTGGCCACAAAATAGCCTATGTGAATTATCTGGGACACATGGGAAGGAGCCTTGGGGTGACATGGATTTGATTCATGGCTTCAGCTAGCCTAGCAGTTCTCCTATGGGACCACCCCTTCATGTTTATTTGCTGAACGCTGTACCCATTAGGTACTGTTGTTTTGCCTGCAAGAGATATCAGAAAACTGGCTCTGGAGCCACAGCTATATTCTGAACGGAAGGTCACCTACTGATATACAGTTGCACCTCTTTCTCAAACAATGGTTTTCCAACATTTTAATTTTTTTAATTCGATTTCTATTTTGTTCTAAAAAAGTTAAGATACAAAATAAAAATACAAAACTTTATTTTTTTTTCTTTCAAAAAAACCAGACAGCAATGCAAAACTAACAATACATTTTAAAAGTGCATTAAAAAACTCTAACACATATACACATATTATCCTTCCCTAGTTGAATACGGATTAATATTATTACAAAAAATATTCAAGCAGGAACTGTAAGAGAAAGTTGTTAAGTGAGTTTTCCTTTTGTTTTACGACCTTTCCTGGCGCATTTGTTAAGTGAACCACTGCAATTGTTAAGTCAGTAACATGGTTCTTACGTTAATCCAGCTTTGTTGTCAGAAGGTCGCAAAAGGTGATCACATGACCTGGGGTCACCGCCACCATCATAAATATGAGTCAGTTGTCAAGCATTCAAATGTAAATCACGAGACATGGGTAATGGTGCTATGTACGGTGGCCTGTAATGGTCATAAGTGTGGAAAACGGTCATAAGTCACCTTTTTCAGTGCCATTGTAAATTTGAACGGTCACTAAATGAACTGTTTTAACTCAAGGAGTACCTGTATTAGCTTTGTGGATAGATAGATCCTGTTTTAGTTTCTCTGATCAAGGCATGGAGTTAATTGTCCGTCTGTGGATCCCATGCAGTGGAATGATGATGAGGCTGAGTGGGGAACGCACACGGTGAACAGGGCAGCATCACATATGCTGTGGTTTGGTGCTTTCTTTGTACCTCATAAAGTCTAAAATAATGGCAAATTACTTTTCTGGTTTCTGGCAATTACAACAATGAGATTTGGTGACATAGTCAAAGGGGGCCCCAAGAATTGCAAAAAAAGGGAGTTTAGGAAGGATCCCTTCTTTCCCTGTTGGATCATGTGGTTAGCAGAAAATATTCCTACTTACCATTTTCCGTTCACTATGACTAGCTTGTGATCATTGGCAGCTCCCATTAGATAATATTGTAGGTTTTGTTTTAAAGTACTGAGATCCTTTCCAGATAATATTTCCATAGCACCGTAGGAACAAATCCTTCAACTCTAGTATGATCTTGATACCTATCGCTGTGAACAAAATGCTAGAGTTCCTCTCTGTAATTCCTGTGTGATATTTTGGCCAAAACAAGCATCCTACTTTACACATACTGGTTTGGTCCAGAGATATCAGGACCAAACTCTTTTGGTCTAAAAGGGGCGGCGAGTTTATATATTTTTTAAACTAACCATAGTTCCCAGTGACATCTAAATGTCAAATGTTATGGTTTGCTTAAAACATTTTCAAAACAAATCTGAATTTGAAAACATACCTGGCTTCAAACCATTTCACTATCTTGTTTAAAGTTCATATCTCATGGGAAAAAAATCTGAGCACCTAAAATCAAAAGACACAGCTTTCAATCTGTTCTTCATTGTTACAGAACAGCAAGAGAGCTGGTTTAGGAAAGTATGAACCTGATGTACAATTCATATTTACAACAGGAAATCATAATGCATTTTAACTACTTAGCGTGCTTCCCTGTCTGTGGTACTGTCCTAGAATATTAGTTAATATCCTTATAGGTAATGTATAAGTTGAGAAATCCAATTTAGACTGACAAAAATTGAAAACTCATCTTCTAGGACCGTATACTTCTCTGAAGGACTCTGGCTGAACCAAGAAGTTGGATGTATCTTTGATGCCCCCCAACTTCTTGGTTGGTAAGCAGGTTATGAATTCCTTGTACCCGCTCTGACTCTTATCTCTATAAGGAGATAAGTCAGGGTTCAACCGTTTTATCTGTAGCGATGCAGGCAACGATATTCTTGATTCTTTGAGCTCCAGGCAACAACAGAGGTGAAATTCAGCATAGCTGAACACTATTTTTTTCTTCAAATACTCAAGGCTCTTGCAGTGTCTTTTCTTAATTTTTGTTTCTCCTTTTAGAAATGAAAACAGGAAGTCACAATAAACTAATCAGTCTCTCCAAAATCAGTTTCACTCCTTCTCCAGTTCCACAGTCTTAGCCTATGATCTGAGTGCCTCATGCATAGATTGCCAAACCAATAAGAACCACCAGTTTGCTTCAACAGGTCACATTTGACCAAAAAAGACCCTTAAATTTTGGAATAAAGGAGAAGATTGTTTCTATAGAATCCTGAGCTGACAACAGCAACTAACTCAGCAAATTAAGCTGCTCTGCCAAAATTGTGGCACGGAGCTTGTATGAGTAAGTCTAACACTAAACTGACAAAAAGGTCATGTTCCAGGAGAGTCTGTAGTCAGGCCAGCTTTATTGATCTTGTCTGTGGTAAAAGCAAATGGACTTTGTTCCACTTCCCTCTCCCACAGAGTCCTGTCTCCTCTTGCTGGTGGTCTTGAGTCTGGGATGGGTTCACCGTCTCCTCTTTGGGTTGTCTCAGAGTCCAGGAATGTCTTTAGGACACGGCAGAACCCACAAGCTAAAACCAAATAACAAAAGTGAAGGTGACCTTGTTAGAAATCAAGCTAGCTTTAACACTGTAGGCTTTCAAAGAGCAGCCTAAGATGCCTTTCCCAAACCTGGTGCCTTCTAAGGTAATAAACCATATTTGTCACAATTTTATGTTAATCTACTGTCTTCCTGAATGGAGAAGATGGGAGTTGCAAGCCATGAGGGCACCCTGATGATGAAAAGTGGAATGGAGCTCCCTAAAAAAGAAGCAAATGTGCCAAATAGATCATTGTATGTAAAAAGGTATACATGAGGTTAAGAAATATGAAGTATAAACAAACAAATAAATAAATAAGCATGTTGTCTCTACATCTGACCACTAATGGTCAATAATAAGGAGCACTTCCACATAAGGATTCTACATTAGTTCAAAAAAAGTTTTAGACTTCTGTTTTCCCATGACATCAATGTTATTGAATAACCGAGCTGGTTTATTTGCAGCTCTGTGTACTTAATGAAAACTGGAGCAAAGCTAGGTTTGTTTGTTTATTTGTTTGAGATACTCATGTCAAAAATGTGTGAAACGAGACCAGAGGATAAGATAATGATTTTTGTTCCTTGTTCTCAATATTACAAGTTAGCAGAAGTGAAAGAAATCATAGGTATTCTTCAGACTGCTTCTGTGGATTAAGGGAGGGAAGAGAAAAAAGAGCTGGTGTAGAAGTGGCCAAACCAATGTCTATGGGGATTCTCAAATCATCCAGGTCACGGCTGCCCCAAAGATGATTTTTCAAAAGGCAACTGAACTCACTGTGCTTTTTCTCTTGAACATGTTTTGCTTCTCATCCAAGAAGCATCCTCAGTTCTGACTGACTGATGGGGAATGGAAGATTTATATTCCGTTTAGTCATCTGGTTAGTAGCACTTTGAAGGTTGCTTATTAGCTGGCTGAAAGTCCTTGAGGCCCCTTGTGGGTTTATCTGTGCCTCAGGGTCATCTGAATCAGAGTGCAAATTGTTAGATCCTTATAAGGATCTGGGAGGGGATTCCCAGGGCGGGAAATCCCCGATCCAGGATTGGATACAT
>JANHFO010003915.1:330310-346871 GCA_032468095.1 Pareas carinatus
GAGAGAGAGAGAGAGAGAGAGAGAGAGAGAGAGATGTGTGTGTGTGTGTGAGAGAGAGAGAGATACAGAGGGAGAGGGAGAGAGAGAGAGAGAGAGAGAGATACACAGAGAGAGAGATGTGTGTGTTTGTGAGAGAGAGAGAGATACAGAGGGAGAGAGAGAGAGAGAGAGAGAGAGAGAGAGAGAAGAATTGTTCTCTCATATGTTTGCTTTGGGACAGATTGTTGTGTTGTGACTTGCGACCCTCTATCACCCTTTTTGTGAGAGAGTTTATAACATGCTTGGAATTCTAGATGTGCCCATGGCAGAAAATGATTGCAAATTTCTATCCTCAGAGAAAATAAACCCTTTCCAAACTATTGAATGATGGACAGGGTAGCTGAAGCCAAAGTAGATGTAAAATTAAGAACAGAACAGGATATTGTGTACTATATCTCTCACTTATTCTGAAGCGATATTATCGTATTACATCAATTATAAGACACATGATTTTTGTATTTTGGTGTCTCTGTACTCATGGTGTGTATTATATTCGATTGCGTCTTACCAGGGTAAAGGGTATTTTTTATTTATTCACTTTTTATTTTTTTTATTTCTAACTTAGAAAAATAAGGGTGCATCTTATAATTGGTAATGTCTTAGAATCGATGTAATACAGTATATCTCTCCTTATTGCATACAGAAGACAGGGAATAGAAAGAGTAGGAGAATAGCAGGTGTGAAATGTAGCATTAATGTATCTATATATTACTAAAGCTCTCCTTGTGTTTGTTTATTTGCACCCTCAAGTTAACCCAAAAAATGCATTGTACCACAACAATTTTTGAATCAGGGTACCAGGCAGTCATACACATAAAATCAATCAGTTCTCATTTGAAATAAATATGCTTCCTTTTCCCCCTTGCCATTTGTTATTAGCTGAAAATATAGGGGGGGCGGATTATCACAAGACGATCTTGAGAAGAATTTGAGTTGAATTAAATGGCTTTTTAATTATTCTTCCATCATTTAAATGTTCTGATTCTTATGAGGCATCCCCCGTATTCAACACAGACAGGTTTTTATAACAGGTTTTGAAAGATATAAATCTGAGCTGTGAGGCTATTAGTTTGTGTGATTAACTGGAACAGGATTCATTTGATGGTGAATATGTCTGTGAGTTTATATCCGTGTGTATTTGTAGGTGCCTTTAAGATAGCACTACACGTCAGGATTGGCAAACCCAGTGCTGTTAAACTACCATATTAAAAACATAAAAGGGGCAACTGAAAGGGAAGTTATTTAAGCAAGGGAAAAGAGATGCTGTAAAATGCCACAACATAATTCAATTAAAAAGACCCATTTTTAAAAAAATCAGATTGAAAACAGGAGTTGCTCAGAAGCCACAGTTTCTGCTTATAGTTTGCCAGCCTTTATTAGATATGCCATTATGGTAAACTGAAATGCAAGCTTTGAATGGGGGTAAAGATTAAGCTGCACAGATACATCCCCTTCATTGTGTGATAGTTCAGAAATATGTCTATTAATAGAGAGAAACTTCCCCTGGTACTTTTTTAATATTTTAAATCGATACATTTCAGTGAAGCTTTTAAACTGATCCATTTGCTGCTTATATAGTTATGTATGTATACTGTATTATTTTTTATACCACGAGATAGTTTTGTTTTTGTTTTTATGCCCCATAGCCATTATTGTCTGCTCGCAGCTGCCTGAACCAAACCCCATAGTTTTCTTGGCAAAGTTTTTTTCTGAAATGGTTTGCTCTTGCATCCTTCCTAGGGCTGAGAACAAGTGACTGGCCCAAAGTCACCCAACTGGCTTTATGCCTAAAGTGAGACTAGAACTCACAATCTCCCAGTAACCACTATACCAAACTGGCTCTCATACTGTACTATAAGTTTAGGATCCTGGAAAAGTCTATTTTGAAGAATTTATTATCTTTCTATACAGCTTTTCCCCTCAAAACTCAAAGCAGTATTCTTCCCGTGATTGGCTGAGAGAGTATGCTTGACCAAAAATCATACAGTGAACTTTTACGGATAAAAGTGAGCTTGAACCTGACTCAACATGTTAAACTCTACGGTACCTCAAATTTGCTCTTGCTCTAAGAGAAAATGGCTGGCCCACCATCCCTCATGATCTTCCATGGTTGCGGGTGAATTTGAAGATGAGTTTCCTGGCTCCCAGCCTAGCATTTTAACTGCTACACCACACAGGATGGCATTTGAATAAAAATTAAAATGGTATTAAGTGAAAATATTAATTTGTTTTATATTGAGAGCAGCATCACACTGCTGATTTAAGCTGCTACTCATCAGCGCACTTCCAATTTTTGAAGCAGGAACAAAGCAATTTAAAGCCTTAGTTTGGGATGAATAAAACGGCATGAGCAGGTTTCCCAGTGCAATCCTTTTAATATAAAAAGGTAACTCCAAACTACATTTTGTACAGTGATGAATGAACTTGACATTAGGAACTGGTAAGCTTTGTCAGTTGTAACCTGGCTACTTCTTTTGTGATTGAGTATATTTTGTGAGCCAAACCTATTTGATTAGCTTATGTGTTCTGCCACCTCAGAAAATGGGTAAAATTATTAACCAAATTAAGCACATTACTCTAAGCCATGCGAATATCATGACTGATGTGGATTAGAGCCAAATTCAACATTGGACCAAATCTCCTGGTCCAAATCCAACACTGAATTATTGCAACATAATCCTACTGTATGAAAGTAAATCCGTTTACTTTCTCCCTGATTAATGTATTTAGATTTGTACCTAATTTCCCTTTTATATAACAGCTCAATTGATAGGGTAATTTGCTAAAGCTTAGAAAGGAGTGTTTTTAATCCGCAGTAGTAAAGTTTAGTTGAAACTACAATTTAGGGGTACATTAATTTATACTTTGAGACTATTTTCATTGCAATGAAGAACATGCACCCAAAATAAATAAAAACAGCCATAGTTTCAACAACAAAGCAGTAGTGTTTTTAAATGTTAACTTAGCATTTTGTTCTTTTAAAAAGACACTGACATGAACGTTTTGGTTATATATATACATTCACGTCACTTTTATAAATCCTTAATTTATAAATATATCATAAATAGAATTAAAAGATAGGGGTAAAAAAGTTAATCTTAGGCATGCTACATTGATTTCAAAATACGTGGAAATAGAATTATGAACCGTCAGCTTCTTATATCCTATGAGCCCTATAAATTAGAGGAAAGTTGAGGCAGTCAATTCTCTTTGTCCCCTAAATACAAGAACTGGAAAAAGAGCTGCTGCATTTGCATATTACATATGTAAGAGGAATATGCAACTTCAATAAGCAGATGGGGAAGAGATAGTGACAGCAGCTGTAAGCAGCACTGAACTCAGTTTCCTTTTATAGATAGTCCTCAATTTACGACCATAATTGAGAAGGAATTATGGTCATAAATCATGCCAGTCATTAAACGGGTCATCACATGGTTGACCTAATTTTGCAATGTTTTTCCAGTGGCCATTAAGTGAATTAGCATGCTCGTTAAGCAAATCCATTATCTGCAATGGGAATTTTTTGCCAGAAACCAGAAGTAAATGATGTGTTTTGCCAAAAAATGGCGTAAATCACAGCCATGTGCACTGCAAACAGTCGTAAAGGTGAGCGGGTTGTCAAGCTCCCAAAATGCAATCGCGTGACCAGGGAGGGGGCAGAACTTCAAATAAGTACCTTTGGGGAGATTTGTTGTAACTTCAAATGGTCACAACTAGTCATAAGTCAAGGACCACCTGTGTACATGCATATGGGTGCTTCCTGAGGGCATCTTTTCTCCCAGTGGCTCAGCAAAATGAGCAGAGCTTCCTTTCTTGGTCTCCTTCCTGCTCTGAGCTCTTATATGTTTTCTGTTCATTCCCATTGTGCATTTTCAATTGCATTTTGTGACAGCTCTGCATAACTTTACAGGTACAATTCACAGTGTTATTTTTAATCTACAAAGTCCTATATCACTTGTTCTCTATGTGTTAGCTGGACTGCTTACTTCCTACAGAAATGGCCTGCCTGCTCTTCCCAATGCACTCATCTCACCAACAATTTATAATGGTCCTCCAGGCCTGTTAAGTCAAAGGAGAGTGGGCTCATGAGCTATGTTTTTCAGCTATGGCCCTCAAACTAAGGAACACTCTCTTTCTGGCACCCTCAGTATTGGCTTTCCAGAAACTACTAAAAAACTAAGCTGTTCTGGAAGGCATTTGGTGAATGTGTTAACTCTATTGTACTTTTAGCCAATTAATTGTTTTGGTGCTGTGTCATTTTGCTGCCCATGCTTTCATGGTGTAAATTAATGGAAGTGTTATAAAATTATAATGAATAAATTGCACTTTTGCGGTATGGCTCCATCTACCATGTGGTTAGGATTGAAAATACATGATGACATTATAAAGTGAGTAGAACATCTGTAAAGCTGTCTGTTAACTATTTTGTATTACATCTGTCGAAGAGTTCCTAGGTCACAAACATGTTTCTGTTTCCTGTTGAAATATAAAATTAAGTTCTTAAGATGCTGAATTCAGTATTAGATGCCAAACTCTGAACTTGAAATGATGAATGTGATTCCTGCTAGATAATTCCCCATTGTTGTTTAATATGTCTCTGCTATATTGCTATATGCAAAATAGCTTCCTTTCAGAAATAACAACTTTAAATGTTTTCAATATGATAAATAGGGCCTGAAGTATATCTGGTAGTTTTCATTTGATACTGATGAAATTGGAGTTAGGAATACAGATCAAGTCCCACATAAATCAACCAAAAAACCCTATCACAGCACTAAACATAGTTGTTTAGTGTCAGGATGTATTAAGTTACTGTTTCAACATTTTATGTCCTTTTGAAATCATAGTGTTTTGAAATAGAGTATTTCATATTAGCCTCAGTTATATTTTGGAACATCGTTAAGCCATTACAGTGGCAGCTACAAGGTCAGCTGTAAGGTTTATAGCACAGGAGAAATGAATGCAGGAATTAAAACCATCAAAATATCCCAAGGGTTACATAAAACATGATTAAGACGATTAGGAGAGTAAATACATCTTTACCAGGTACCAAAAAAGAGCAAATTGCTTGCAGAATGCGATTTACCATGAGAGAATATTTCATAAAAGTTCAATATCATAAGAGCAGTTAGTCTGTTCTTCAGAATTAGTGCAGCCTCCAGGTTGAAGTTAAAATGTGAAGAAGGGAGCGATTCTTCAGATATGATTCCAGAAGGACAGACACAGCTGCTTTAAAGAGTTTCAGGCAAGTGCTACATTATGCATACCAAAGCACCTTTGAGACTCAGATCTGAAATGTTGCATGGGCCTAATTGGAAGATACATACATGTGTATGTGAATGTGCTCCATTGATTCCAAGAGCATTATAGGACAAAAATAGGACTTTGAAATGGGTAATAATGTATACTTGAAAATTAGTGCACTCCGTTAACCTGTGACAGGCATATGAATGTTCTTATTCTTTATCGCAGCTATTAATGCTGAAGACAAACAGTCGTAGTGAAAGTAATGTATTGCTTGAAGAAACACAACTATCAAACATGCCTCCGGTTTCCAAAGGGACTGAACATTTCTCTCTTATTTTCTCTGTGCCATTTGCAGCCATCTCAGCTCCATCTTCATTCTTCTTTTCATGCTACGTAACAGGGACATGGCTGTGCACTTGTTACAGGTAGTCCTCAGCTTACAACCATTCATTTAGTGACTGTTCAAAGTTACAACGACACTGAAAAAAGTGAATTACAACCAGTCTTTGTATTTCTGACAACTGTAGCATTTCCATAGTCACGTGATCGCCATTTGCAAGCTTCCCAGCTGGCTTCTGACAAGGAAAGTCAATGGGGAAGCCAAATTCCCTTAACAACCATATGATTCTCTTAACAGCTGCAGTGATTTGTTCAACAACCATGACCAAAAGATTGCAAAATTGGGTGTGATTCACTTAACAACTGTCTTGCTTAGTAACAGAAATGCTGGTCTCAATTATGGTCATAAATCGAGGACTTACCTGTATATAAGCCGCCTTGAGTCTATGGAGAAGGACAGCATATAAATACGAATAAATAAATAAATATAGTTTAGGCCACTGTAATTTGTGTGCGATAGATTGCTGGCTGGAGTTGTATGAATGAAATGATCATGGTAGGTAAATTGCAAATCTCCAGTTAAACATTTCTGAAAAACTAGATTCATGTATTGCCCCTGACTCCTACCCTTCTTTTCAGAACTTGTTCCTATATGTTGCCATAAGTCACTATGGTGGTAATTTTCCTTGCTTGTAGAAGAAATTTTTGAATTTCACCTCTGGCTGTGATACCACAAGGTGAGATTTGTGAAACAGCTAGAATGAAATGCAAAGTTACTTGAATTTCAGGTTTTTGCACATTTTTGTTCCTGGCTTTGAAACGGGGACCTTTTCCATTGTTTAAGACATGAGTTTTTCCAGTAAAAGACCCAACATTTTGTATTTCTGTTATGTAGCCATGATGTAATTTACCAAAGAATACAGATTCTAAATTAACTACTCAACAGAATAACAGTGTTGGAAGGGACTTTGAAGGTCTTCTAGGCCAAGCCCCAGGATAAGGAGAAGACCCTATACCATTCTGTAAAAATGACTGTTCAATCTCTTCTTAAAAACTTTCTGTAGGTAAGCTATTCCACTGGTTCTAGTTATCTGAAACTGATAAGGACAAATGTAAAATTGAGAACGGATTTTCTGTGGAGTGCAATCATTAATTATAGGAATGGAAAATAGCTAATAAGAACATATAACATTCACGTTGTGATAGTTGCATTACTTGAGTTAGAACAGACTAACTCATAGAGAGGGGACCCCCTCTTATGATATTGATCTTTTATGAAATATTCTCTCATAGTAAATCTCATTTTGCAAGCAATTTACTCTTTTTTGATACTTACTAAGGATGTGAACCTTATGCCATAGGGGGAAAATGATCCCTATGTCAGACAGGGAAGGGAGGTGCAGGTGATAAAAAACAACTATCAGCAAGTGCCCAAACTCTGCAGGTAATTTAATGTAAGAAAACCTTTTAAAAATGTCTGGAAAGTCAAAAAAATAGAGACATCCATACTTTGGAATCCATCCCCATACTCTGATTGGTATATCATCATCATCTTCATTTCAGCCACTGTCTGTCTACTGCAGGATGAAGGCCTCTTCCGCATGTTTCCAACCCATACGGTCCTGAGCTTTCTTTTGCCAATTGGGCTCACAGTACTTGCTGATGTTGTCGATCCATCTTGTTTTAGGTCTCTTTTGTGGACGCTTTTTATTAAGAGGAATCCATTCTATGACTCTGCCAACCTAGCAGTTCGAAAGCATGTAAAAATGCAAGTAGAAAAACAGGGACCACTTCGGTGGGAAGGTAACAGCGCTCCGTGCGCCTTTGGTATTCAGTCATGCCGGCCACATGACCCCGGGGATGTCTTTGGACAGTGCTGGTTCTTCAGCTTTAAAAGGAAGATGAGTACCGCCCCTAGAGTTGGCAGCGACTGGCACACATGAGCAGGGGGAACCTTTACTTTTATTTATTTCGATGACTGCCTTGGTCCACCTGCCAACAGTTCTTCTTGCTGTGTGACCAGCCCATTTCCATTTCCATTCTTTTACTCTCTTGATGATATCATATAATTTCATTTGCCTTCTAATCCATTTGCTGGTCTTTCTATCCTCTCTTGTAATGCTGAGCATATATCTTTTCATGGCTGTTTGCATCACTCGTAAGTTTTGTATCAATTGTGGTGTTAGTGTCCATGTTTCACCGGCATATGTTAGAGCAGGTAGCATACACTGATCTATATAACTGGTATATATCCCTGGAATATTGCTTAAGATATTGGCAACTTCTCCCCTTAAGACAGTTAAAAATGTGTTTTCCCTTTTTATAATGACAGGACTTCAGGTGATTTACATGAAACCTTGATGATTCCAAGATACATTCACATACCCTACCCGTGAATTTCTTAGCAGTGGGAACCAGAATAGATGAGGTTTCAGTCCAATCTGTCAAGGTTTTCCTACATGTTTAACTATACAGGTAGTCCTAAACTTATGACCATACTTGGAACCAGAATCTCCATTGCTAAGCAAGGCAATTGTTTAGTGAATTACACTCAATTTTATGACCTTTTTTGCCATGATTGTTAAATAAATCACTGCACTGTTAAGCAGATCGCTGTTGCTAAGGGAATCGTGTTGTTATTAAGCAAATCCACCTTCCCCCATTGACTTTGCTTAGAGGAAGTTGGCTGGGAAGGTGGGAACTAGTGATCACATGACTCCAGGATACCACAGCCATAAATACATGCTGGTTGCCAAGCGCCCAAATTTCAATTATGTGACCATGGGGATGCAGGGATGGTTGTGTGAAGGCTGGTCATAAGCCACTTTTTTCAGTGTTGTTGTAACTTTGAACAATTCGCAAAACAAATGATTGTAAGTTGAGAACTACCATCTTTCCTCAAAAATAAGTTCAGGCCTTATATTAATTTTTGCTTCAAAAGATGCATTACGGCTTATTTTCCGGTTAGGTCTTATTTTTGGACAAATACAGTACTAAATGAGTCCACCTGGCTGACGATCTTAACTGGGGCTTATTTTTGGGATAGGGCTTACATTAGGAGCATCCTGAAAAATCACGCTAGGGTTTATTTTCCAGTTAGGTCTTATTTTGGGGAAAACAGGGTACCCCTGCATGTGCCATAACAGTGCTGAGAATGTAATATGACAAGGGGCAATGGTTGTGGATAAAGACATCTTTTTTAAACGTTGTCTGCCCCTTTGTTGAAAAAGGCGTTGATCTACAAGCTATGCTCTTCAGTGTTTAATTTCAATTCATGGTTCCTAGTTCATGGTTAATTCAGTGCAGAAACGAAGGCAAGAGATACTTCTTGTAACAACATAGTCACTTCCTATGTTGCTTTCTATTTTTCATTAATTGACCTGAACATTATTATTATTTTTCATAGAATAATTTCATTGGATGTATCCTATGTATGTCTTTTTCCCTGTTAATTAATTTTTTATTTCAAACAAATAATTAAACAAATTACACAACTCATACACAAGCATACAAACATACAAATACAAATACATCCCAACATTGATGGTGATCAGAAGAAAAAAGCCTCATTAATTACTATATAATCAAGTGTTTAAATGATATCAAAGATAAAGAGCAAATGCAGGTAAAATCCATATAAATCATTTTCCAAAAAGTAGAAGGAAATTTAACACCAATTGCATCTTTTAAAAAAAGCCAAAAAAGAAAAGAAGGAAAGAGGGGCGTTTTATACCCTTAATTTCTTTTAAATGTTATTATCATATCTCTTTTTCCTCTCCTCTTCCTGAAAGAAGAGGAAAGAATAAGGGAAGGTGGGATGAAGGGAAGAAGAAAAAAAAAGGATGTATTCTATATTTTTGGCTAACCATCTGTCACCCTATTGGTTGAAATGTATACTGAAGAATGTAAGCAATAAAGAGATGAAATAAAAAGTAGTCAATATCATGTATTGAGCAAAATTGGGAATGAGAAATGGATGCACGTTGCGCATTTTGTTCTTGTGCAGCTTCCATTCAGTGTGCCTTGTATTTTGCCCAGAACTTTGTCCCCCAAAGACTCTTGCAATGCCCCCAAATTCAAAATGGATTCTGTGGTTGCTGACTCAGCTATTTGAAAAAGTCACCAGCAGAAGAAGCAGGAAAAATGAACATAACGTGGTCATAAAAATAGAAAGGAAGATCTAATTCTTTTCTGAAGGGGCCGTTTCCTTGAGCAGTGAGCTAGTTCATCTCATTAAAGCAGACCTGTCATATGAAGCTATATCAGAACAACAGACAGAGTTGGAAGGGGACCTTGGAGGTCTTCTAGTGCAACCTCCTGCCCAAACAGGAGACCCTATACCATTCCAGACAAGTGGCTGCCTCTTCTTAAAAGCCTCCAGTGACGTAGCCCTGTTGTATTATACATCAGTGTTGTATATGTTTGTATATACAGTGTTGTAACTTCTGTGTTGTACATCAGTGTTGTAGCAATAATATGCATCATTTAAGGACAATGGTGTAACTTTTTCATACATACAATTTATAATTCATATTATAATATAATATACCATGACACCCATCCATGTCAGTAACTAAAGAATTGCCTCAGTGGCAAATATCAGAACTGGGTTGCCTTCACATTTTTGTTGCACTAAAACCCATCTCCCTAGAAAAACATTTTAATTCTGTTTTTCTTGGTCTCAGGACAAATGGGCAAATATTCATAGTTGTCAAATGATTGGGCGGTTCCATGATCTGTTATAAAAATATCTCATTATGGTAGTAAGGAAAGGTCTTTTTTTTTACTTCTAATGGGCAAATACTTATTGTTCTTGGGAGAATAGTCCACTACTTTCATAAATAGGATACTGTTCATGATCCTGCCTGTATTTCCTCTGCCTCAATTTACAGCGTTCCTAAATTTCCTTTTTTCCTTTTTTTCTTCTTCCCCACCCCTAGGAAGAAGTGCAGTATGGCTCCAGTTCCTTGGCTATGTTGATGGACACTTGTGATAAATTTGGAAGTTCAAATCCAGTTCAAGAATCAACCGATCCCAGAGGCACCGAGAACAATTTGGGAAGAAAACCTTACTTTTGGGGAGTAGAGACTTTTGCTCCAAAACTCTGGAGCGCTGAAGGCATGGGAGATTCCTATACAGCCACTTTCCCCAATGGGAATGGATTGATGTCTCCTTCAGCAAGTCCACAAGCTTCCACCACTTACAGCAATGATTACAGTCCTTTCCCCCATTCCTTCCCAGCCTCGCCCACGACTCAAGATCCTTCTTCGTTGCTGGTGCCTAAGGGGCACCCATCCCCTGATTGCCTTCCCAGTGTCTATACCTCCTTGGACATGACACACCCTTATGGCTCCTGGTACAAAGCTGGCATCCACCCAGGTATCTCCACCAGCTCTAGCAACCCTACGGCTTCTTGGTGGGATATGCATTCCAACAGCAACTGGCTGAGTTCTCAGCCACAATCAGATGGACTCCAGGGTTCCTTACAGTCCATGCCGAGTCAGGCGCCCATCAGTCCCCAGCTACCCAGTTACCCTGCCGAGTTCACCACTTTGAATCCTGCCCCTTACCCTGCAGTAGGCATCACTTCCTCATCACACCTTCTCCCTTCAGGACAACACGTGCTGCCCCAAGAAATGTACAAGCCCAAGCCAGTGGCCAATAACTCCCTGATGGAAGGCGGGATTGCCTTGAAGCCCGGGCGAGGGGGCTCCTTTGGCAGCACAACTGGCAGGTCCACTTGCGACTGCCCTAATTGCCAAGAACTAGAACGGCTCGGGGCCTCGGCAGCCAGCCTGCGGAAGAAGCCCATCCACAGCTGCCATATCCCAGGCTGCGGGAAGGTCTACGGGAAAGCCTCACATCTCAAAGCCCACCTGCGGTGGCATACCGGGGAACGTCCTTTTGTCTGCAACTGGCTTTTCTGCGGCAAGCGTTTTACGCGCTCGGATGAGCTGGAGCGCCACGTGCGCACCCATACTCGGGAGAAGAAATTCACCTGTTTACTCTGTAACAAGCGCTTCACTCGCAGTGACCATCTCAGCAAGCATCAGAAGACCCATAATGAAATGGGAGTAGGCAAACCCCCAGAAGGCGAAGGTGAGCGAGAAGAGGTTGCAACAGTGGCTAGTTCTCCCACAAGTGCTGCAGCCCTTCAAGATGGCCTGGCTGGAGAGGAAAAAGATGCCGCCAGCCCTGAGCAAAGCAGTCTCCTGGAAATCTGATGGGTGCTGTGTGCGCTCCAGCTTGCTTACTTCACACCATCTCCACCATTCTGATTTGAATGCTTCCTGCTAAATAATTTATTTGTGGGTGAAACACAACCGCTGTTGCTGTCAGCCGTTCCTCTAGCTAAGATTGTACCTTACGTACAGCTTCCCTAAACCCAATCCAGAAGCAAATTCAGCTGGGACCTCAGAAAGTCTATGACTTTGTGGCTAAAGACTCAGAGGCAAAATCTGAAGTGACATCCTCTATTGTTCCTTCAGCTGTTAAAAGCAAAATAGCTACCCGCTGTGGTCTCTATGTGATCACTTGGATAAAGGCCAAAGTGTTGAACTCATTATATCACATATAGGACTAGCCAAGTAGCAAGCTGGGCAGGACTGAGGTAAATTTTTCTCAGGGTATCTATAGGAATCACTTTCCATCTCATGTGAACCCGCTGAGCATATGATTCTGAGCACCTCTCCTAAGTTCCAGCACCTGCAAGTGGTGGCTTGGGCCTTCTCTGAGATTAGAACACTGTATCTGCACCACGGAACATGCCCTTGTTCCTAGACTCCCAAGGAAACCAGTGCCACCTCTTACTCAGAAGATGGCAAATAGTCATCTCGTGGTGAGATGGGCGCCAAACAAATTAAATAAATAAATGCATTAATAGGCTGGTTGGCTTCCGATACTGAAAGAGTGGTTTTACTTTAAGAGCTGCAAGAAAAAGCAAGTTTTACAAGGAATGGCTCTTCAGGTGACTGATAGCACCGATGAGAAAAGCCACCGCTGGTAAAACTGTGCCTATTGATGAAGCTCTTCAAGATATGTAAGCCCTGACAGGATCCGGATAGGGAATTTTATTACTAAGACCCCACTCTTTCTTTAAATAAACTTGGAAGCTACTGGTTAGAAATGGTTGCTTCAGTACATATAAAGGGAACTTTGCTATTAAAAACCCATCCTGTTTTAAATGAAAGGTCTTGGCTCTGGGTAGTAAGAGGCCTTAGGTAATAATTCAAAAGGACAAATTAGCAGCCAGTTATACAGCCCGTCACTCTGACCATCAGTATAAACAGGGATTCTATCCTCCCTGGATCTCTGTCCATATTTTTGGATGCAAGTTCAGCAAGGATTGTGCAGTTGATTGGGTTAGGCAGTGATCACTCCCAGGAAGATTTTGGCATTTTGCAGATAGTATCTCTGCCTGTTCCTCTGGTTTTGTATGAATGCCACATCTTATGCCAAGAGCTTATTTGGGCCATATTTGGAATATTAGGGACATGACCTTTATACAAGATAAACAGACTTTTCCACTGAAGTGCAGAAACAGAGAAATTCTAGTGTTTTTTTTTTTACTTTATCAAGGCAAAGGAAGTTGAGGAGGGAAACCAACAATTTCGTAGGAGAAATGAAAAGACTAGCTCACAAGATGTCCCATATAGGTGCTACGAGACTGTTTTGGACCTTTCTTTTCCCATATATTTAATCTAGAAGTATATTTATCCTTAAATTATGATGAAAAATAAATAGAGGTGAGGAGATGGCTGAATTCTCCAAAAGCCTCCATCAAAAGGCGTCTATTTTCTGATCAGAATGGTCTCTCTGTTAATTGAGGGGAAGACTTTGTTTGTGCGAGACAGTGCCATCTGCAGCTTGCTCTGTTCTTTTTAGTTGTAGCTTCATTTTTGGGGGGTGGGGGGAAGGAATATTTATAATCTAAAATGCTTTTTGTTTTAAGTTCTGTTCGTTTTTGATAAGGGAAAAAAAAGATGCAGGTGGATATGAAAATGCTTGTTAATATTAGAAATATTGAGAAACAAATTCTTAATTTTCAAGTGCTCTCATTTTTGGAAGGGATCTGTTTGATTTAGCAAGCAGTTTCGGTATTAGAGAAAGAATTCCCTGGCACCACCGTCTGTTGTTTGGAGGCATTATTCCTTTTCAAAAGTCTAATGTCTGTGAACCTAGGTAGTTAAATGCTTCCCACAGTTGCTCTGATCTGCTTGCTTTTGAGCAAGCCAAAAGTACCAGCCTGAAGATGGCAAGTGAGACCTTGCCGAAACGTCACCAAGATATTCTCAATCTTACACGGGAGAAGACCCGAACACACCTAGACCTATGGGAACCTCAGATGTGATTAACTCACAACGTGGAGAGACTCTGCAGGTTTTGAGAGAGGGGAGCTACTATTAACTAGTTAATACAAAATGTAGTCCAGCGCATTGCTTCAGAAGTGCAAATCACCACTCTCTGTTGCTTGCCTGCTCAGGCAACTCAAATGGAAACTCATTTTTTGCTTTGGATTTTGCTTATTTTTAATTTAAAAATAAAAATAAAAATATAAGCTATGTTGGGGGAGGGGCAGGGAAGAATGCTGAAAGAAACTGGATCGTTATGTATGGAAGTACAATCCAATCTGGTGCTACTGTACCACATTTCTAATAAAGTGGCACTTTTACTGCCTGCCTTTCTGGAGCCTTTGTCGCTGCTCACAAGCATGCAGACTGGGGGAACCTGGGGCCTATATCACACACACACACACCACACACAGTATTAAAATACACTCGCAGGTTTCCCTTCTGCAACTCACAAGAATTGCAGGAGTCAATAAAGTGTGTAAAAGTAAACAATGAAATTTCTCCTTCTCTTTCTCCTTCTCCTTCTCCTTCTCCTTCTCCTTCTCCTTCTCCTTCTCCTTCTCCTTCTCCGCCCAGTCCATCCATCTAGAGCAGGCTTTCTTAAGCTTCACAACTTGTGGGTGGACGTTAACTCCCAGAATTCTCCAGCCAGAACTTAAAGTTCTCAAACTTGAGAAATGCTGATCTAGAGTGCACCTATTTGAGGAAGGCAAACCTGGATGACCCTTTTAAAGAATCAGCTGACCCAACTGTGGGGTGGGGCACTGGACCTCCCTCCCTCTCTTAATAAAGGACTTGAGCTTTGATTTGTCTTTGTAGTAGTAGCAGCATCTTTGCCCTTGGAGTTGGTTATCTTAGAATTGGTCAGGGAGGCAGACATTACCTCTAGGGGTCACCGAGAGGCTGAGGGGGAGTCCCCTGCCCTTAGTTCCCATGGCCAGGGAGGAGTTGCATTCCCCAGGACGATTGCCACAAGTTGTCCTTCGGGAAATGGTGACTACTAGAGCTCCCAGCTTCCCTCCCAGGTCATCCCTTTTGGAACAAAGACCTTCTGTCAGCAGAGCTTTCACCAGAGCACAATAGACTTTTGTGAGGAGACAAACTCTCATCAGAAGGAAGGGCAATTACAGCCAACACCAGCCAGGCTGGACTTTAATTCCTTGAGATTCATTATATTGCCATAGATCAGATGCCCCTTGGAGGCTTTCTTCCTGTCTAGGCTTACTCATAACTTCAATACGAATCTCTAAGGCAGGTCACAAAATGGACCCTCCACCCGCTTTTAGGATAGCCCAGTCACTGTGCAGATGCACCTGTTCCATTGTTTGAGGTGGGCTGCTTCATCTTGTTGCAAGGCTGGGACAGCCCTTTGTTATTTCTGTAGTATAAAGCCTCTCTAGCTAATAAGTACCCCAAATGCTGTTTTTCTAACAGTACAAGAAAGAGCATTGGAATTTTGGAGATGGGGCGTGGGATCTCCCCTAGGAGGGGAGCTGAATGTCCCAGGGTAGGTAAGCGCAATGGAAAATCTATTTTCAGAAAGGAGAATTTTTGAAATGTAAAATTCTGGGAACAAACAGTAAGGTAGTCTTCCCTTCCTGCCTGTCAGCTTTTCAGAACCTGGCATTTCACAGGTAGCAAGTGAATTCTTAGCTAGATTGACCAGCAAGACACTGAGTAAGCGACCCACACATTGTTTAAAGACGTTTCAGCTGTTTGGTATGTCTTCCTGATTTACAAAATAAGTAATCAAGTAGAACGCTTCTGCAGTTCAGGCATGTAAAAATCCCTTTGAGGGAAAGGGAAGGATAAACATCAATTTAATGAGAGTATAAAACCAATGTGATTGTTGTCATGGGCTTATGAATTATATCTGGGAAACTAGATTGGAGTTTATGCAATTCCTGCTTTCTTTTTGCAGAGTGACATTGTCCCAAGATTCCCCAGGGAATCCAATAGATCTGCCAATCTCCATACTACTCCTCCAGCTAATGGCCACCCATGACCACCTCCTTATACAGAGCTGCATTCTAAAACTTGCTCAATCTAGTCCTCTGCTAACCAGGCGTAATTCTTACTTGTTGGATCTTGCAGCACATATTAGGGCTGCTCAGCGCTGGACTCAAAGAGGAAGAGCACCGAGAGCTAATTTAACAACTGTCAGCTGCTCCTGAAAGCAGCTACGTCTTTTCTCGGAATCATATGGTTGTTCACATTTGAAGCACAATCTTGGAGGAAACTGTGTTTGATTTCAGGAACCGTTAACTGGTAATATAAAAGACCCTGATGTACTTCAAAACACTTCCTTCTGTGGAGTCCGAAGCTGCCAGACACAAACAATCAGATCTGTGTAGGTAGACTATAAACTAGCTACTTTATCGCTCAAGACTATTTTGCACTAGTCTTTTCAGACTGGCAGTTTGTCTCCTCCCAAATAGGAGTCTCTCTCTAACAGAAGCACTGCACAGCCCTAATGCACAGCCAAATGGTCAAGGGCCACCATTTTAGAAAGCATTGAGTCCCTGCTTAGTTCTTCCAATCCTACATAATATCCAGGGGCGGATTTTCCTATAGGCTAACTAGGC
>JANHFO010003915.1:379460-393066 GCA_032468095.1 Pareas carinatus
GAAAATAAGACCTAGTGCTCCTTTGGGAGCAAAAATTAATATAAGACAGTGTCTTATTTTCGGGGAAACACGGTACTGTAGTTTGATTATTAGACCTTGAGATGAGAATAGCAATGGGAGCTGTATATAAGAACAAACCAGGTTTGCTTGAAAACAGGCTGTTCCCCCTACCAAAATTTATGGGCAGATCATTTGGACTAAAGATTGGCCATCCTGTACACCTATTCTTTGCCCACCTTTGTGCCTTTGTCAAGTAGTTTTGCATATTCTTGTCAAGAAATGAAGACATTTCCATACAGACCTGCCCAATTAAATAAGATATACAGGAAGGATCTGCTTGAGAGTATTCTTCTCTGTGAAAGTTCGCAAGATAAGATTTTTCTCTGGGCTTTCAAACTGTAGCATGTAGCCCTTCCTTCTAAGGGTATAACTAGTCCCCTGCCTTCTCGAGTTGCCTGTTAATTTTTGAAGTTATTGAGACCCACCACTCTTATTTGGCTTTTAAAGATATTTTTAGTACCTGATCATTTTTATACTTGCACTGTAATGTTTTTCTTTAGGAAAGCTGTTGGCTTTATGCCCAACCAGCAGATAGTCAACATTAAAATATTAAATGTTCTGTAGTAAATAAGGCCAAACCAAGGACAAGTCTAATTTGTCAGGGATCTCAGCAGTCTCCAGGTGATCATCCAATAGAAATGACTCACAGCCTGCAGAAAAACAATTGCCAAACCATCTGCTAAGGTGCTCGATATGGAAATCTCCATAAATAATATTTTATCCTTGGCTTGTATGTAGAAATATAACTTCTGGCCCACTGATTGGAATCTTAGAAGCTGAAAGAGCCATTAATTGAGCCTTCTGCTTAGTAAAAGAGTATCCCTGTAGCATCTTCTTGAACACATTCAGGAAGGGGAGCCTATCTTCCTTTCTGCTAGGATGTTTCTTCTAACATGCAACTGAAATTTACCTTTCTATAATTGAAGACTTTCTTTATCTTCCACTTTGGAGCAACAAAGAACAAATCCTGATTTGTTTTCTGTGCCATGTTGTTTTAAGGGCGTTTAAGCACACAGGGCAGCCTACAGCAGTTCCTTAGGCTCATTTTGCTGATATCTGCTTGCTTTCACTGAGCCTTCATATCTCTTTTTGGGTTTTCTTCTCCAGTACTATAGTCCCAATCCTGAAGCATCGCTTGCAACGAAATGTGGCTTTGATGGCTTGGAAGCCACTGTGTGCATCTATCCTTGCTGTGGGGTGCCATAGCTGTGTGTTGATTTGGCATCTGGATCCCACTTCCCTTTCTACCAGGTAACCAGGCAGGTCTTCTGGTTTGATCAGTGACGGCAGCCCATGTTAGCCAACAAGTCACAATTGCTATTCCGTTGCTGCTGTTTGAAGGAAATGCTTATTAGATTTCAAATACTTGAGACTGAAAAGACCTTCGCACAACCCAGTTCTTTTTCTTTTAGTATATTCTTAGTCTTTTCCCTGTTAACAGCTTTCTCCCATTCCTCCATGTATCCTTTCCCATTTCCAAACAATGTATGTTGTATATCATGTCTCCTCCCAAGTCTATGATCTAAATAAAGTGTGCAAGAATATCAAGGTCCCTTTGCTCATTCAAGTTCTGCTAACTAGAGACAAAGAAAAGAAAGCTGCCATTGTGCTCCCCCCCCTCAAGAAATCTTAGTGGGTTCTTGGTCTCCTTTCAAGGACATGGGCAGCCTTCCAATAGTTTGGGGCAGTGTATGAAGATCTTTGTGGTTTTCAGATTCCTTATTTTAATGTTCTTGTTTTCTTCAGTTTCTCATCTATTTTCTGTTGTCTCTTGATATTACAAGCTTCTGAGCAGAGACATTATCTTTTTATTGATCTGGTAGCTATTTTTGTTGAAGGTTGAGATCCAAATGTTTTAGGCCACTAAGTGTTCAACTCCATCCCAAATATTAACAGTGTTACTCAACCTCTCTGATGTTTGGTCATGCGGCTACTTGCTGCACACATTGCTCATTTCTGATAATGGGGATGTTTATCTGTAGCATTGGATGATAAATACATTGATGTACCCTGGGTGGCACAGGGAATATTTGCAGAAGGACTGTCCAGTGCTTTCGACTCAAAGGGAAAAGGTGCTTTGAGCCTACAAGGTTACAGTCATAGCACTTCCCTGCAGTTCTTTAAAGCAGCCGTGTCTTTTCTCAGCATTGCACATTTGCCATTCATAGTGGCAGTGCAACCTCAGAAAAAGACATGGTTGGGTTAAGGAGCTCTTAAGCACCTTCTAACCTTCAGATTCAAACTACTGTGCAGCCTTAGTGTCCAGTTTTATTTTGCTAGCATACGCACTGATATCTGGAGAAGCAATTGGGTGGGCTCACACAGCACACTGGTTTAATTGTGACTTGCTGAGTGGATTTTCATAAGATGCCAATGAAAATAGAAAGAAACCATATATTGGGGCTCCTGTGATTTGTGCCTCTGTTTTCTGTAGGCCTTCATCTGGCTGTGCTCAAGTGCTCAGCCATCCTGGCCACAGTCCCATCACCAGCCTGGCCTGGGCTCCCAGTGGAGGATTGCTTCTGTCAGCCTCACCTGTTGATACAGCCATGCTTGTAAGTATGTTTTGCTGTTACTGCTATTGTGGTATAGAACAACAAGAGGCAGCATAAAAACTGTGACAAGTAGAACCACAGTCATTGCTGTATAGTAAGTGTCTTCTTGCAGGTATGAGATCCTGAAATGGTCAAAGAGTTTGGGGACAAATGTTTTGGGCAGTCTTCTCAGAAGGTCCCCTTCTGAGTGCAGGATGTTAATTTTTCTCCCATCAGACTCTTTATCAGTGATGTCATTTTAGTTTGAAGTGAATGCTGCTAGAAGATTCTTGTTTGAAGAAACACAGTGCTTTTTCCCCACAGTGGATTCTTTTCTTTTGACCTTTTGCCACCAGGTATGGGATGTTTCCACAGAAAACTCTATCCAGTTGCAGTGGTTTGGAGGAGGTGGAGTCACACACCTGGCTTGGTCACCTGATGGCAGCAAGGTGCTAGCAGCAACACCTTCAGCAGTCTTCAGGTGAGCAGAGTCTTGAAACCAGCCATCAAAAAAATAATTGTATGACATGATGAATGTTTTGACATGTGACATGGTGAAATGTTTTGTGAGATGATGATTGTACTTTATAACATGATGATACAATGAATGTGCTTTATGATTATGAATGTATCTTATGACTGTAATAATTGTTTGTCAATTATAGTTTGTATGTGAGTAATAGAGCATATACACTAGAGACAAATTTCTTGTATATCCAGACACAGTTGGCGAATAAAATTCTTTCTAAAATCAGTCCTCTTTCTCTTGTGAAGTAGTAGACAGTGGATAGAACAGTGAATGTCATTGCTCTTCTAGCAATTTCATTTCTTTTTACCGACTTGTCTATCTTGTTGCAGAGTATGGGAGGTTCAGATGTGGACTTACGAGAAATGGCCAACTATCAAAGGTCCCTGTCGGGTATGTTGGGAAAACAGGATGGTGAAAGGTTCTTATTTATTTACAAATATGTGGTATTGCCCAGCTCATACTATTCAGGATGGTTTACAAAGGGGAAAACAAAAATAACTGCTGAAAAATAATGGAATACAGCTCAGTAATAATACACAGCCAAAGACATAGCTGCCTGGTCACGATAAAAAGGTGAGAAAACCCACCAAAATCAGTTATCAAAACCCAATTTAATAGTGTAGTTTTTCCATTCAGGAACTGAATTTCTCTTTGGATTTTGCTTATGACTGTAATCAACCAATCATTTATTCATTCATTTATTCATACTCCTTCCTGCCATGCCAAACACTAATAAATAGGTAGCTGAATGTTCCTCCAGGGTCAAAACCATACGGTGTTGTATGAGAGGGGCAGTTTTTGTAACAACTGTCTGGTCTTTGAACAGTTTTCAAAGGCATCTTCATGTAGAATGGAATTGCAATAACTCGACTTCTTCAAAACTAAATAATATTTGTATCTTAAGGTTGAACTGTTGTGTTCTTGATGTTCACCGAACTTGCTTTTTTTTAGATGTTTTATTACCAGACCAAGTAACCAGATCAACATGAGGGAAAGTGGGGTTTGCTGACTTGGAGTGCCAGTCTTGGTTGGAAGGTGTTTTTTTTCCTTGATGGTTCCTTGATTAGGATATTATTTCTTCTTTGACTGTTTATCTGGGGATTGACTGCCAGCAGGGAAGCTATATGTAAACAGCCAGCAAACCCAACCCTCCCGTGGACTATTGACATTACCTAACCTGGGAAAATTCCATCGCAGGAATATAACCAAACACAGCGATCATCAAGATCTCAACAATCTAACCTCTTGTTTAGCAAATCATTCTGGTCCCTTTGTTTTGCCTGCATTAAAAGTGCATTTGTTTTCCATTTCTTCTGCCTGATCCCAGACTGGTTGCTGGAGTCCAGATGGCAGTCGTTTGCTGTTCACTGTCCAGGGGGAATCGGTGATCTATTCCTTATCTTTCTTGGAATATAGTGGTGAGTATGCAGCTGTGACATTAATATGGCTTCTCGGTTTTTACAGTATGAAAAATAGTTTTGGGCACTGTTTGAATCTCAGTCTCTTTAATGAAGTGAGAGTTGGGGTTGTTGGGAAGTGTTCTTTGGAGATTCTTTCTTGTATATGCAATGCATCGGAGCAGAGAAGAAATGCTATTGAATAGGTTTTTGGCTGGTTTATGGAGTTGGCTTCAGTGTCTTGCATAATGCTACTTCACATTTGTTTAATGTACAGATTTGATTATTCTGCATGATACTTAGTTGGTAAAATCAATACAGATAATAAGCAAAGCAGAACTGCTTGTCAGAGTAATCAATGACAGGAGAGACAAGCAGGAAAACTGATTTGGGTGTAAAGCTGCTTTCTACCTACATTCTCAGATTGTTTGGTTTCTCTCATAATTTCCAATATTTCAGGAGAGCAACAAAGGCAGGTCGGTGGGTCTAAAACAGCTTCCATTGTGGCAGATCTTTCAGAGACAGCGTTCGAGACTCTCTACGGGGAGGAGAGGTGAGAGAAAGGGAGTACCAACATCTGTGTGGAATTTGGTTAAAACACTGCTGTGGTTGCTCTGGAGCGTTGGAGAACTGGGCTTGGGTAGGAGTCAAAGATTTTTCTGAATAGGGTTTCCAGCTGTTGGAAACCCTAGAACTAGAATGCATAGCTCAGAGGCGCCTCAGACTTCGAGATAATAATAGTAGTTAGACTTATATACCGCTTCACGGTGCTTTACAGCCCTCTCTAAGTGATTTACAGGGTCCCCCCACAATCTGGGTCCTCATTTTACCGTCCTCAGAAAGATAGAAGGCTGAGTCAACCTTGGGCCGGTGAGACTTGGACTCCTGGCAGTGAGCAGTGAGTTAGCCTGCAATACTGCATTCCAACCACTGGGCCACCACGGCTCTGGGCAACAAATAAATGTAATACAGTAGTAATAATTTGATTATAAACACTTGTAGAATGAACTAAGGCTTTTTTTAAGGATAGCTTTCATCCCCTCCCCTCATTAACACTTTTTTAGAAAGTGTCATCTTAATAAGCAAGGTTTTAAAACTTCCTGCTGTGACATTTTAATTCTCGAGAAAGTCATTCTCTCCACCCTATTCCAGACTCCCACCCTTTTCTTCCTGTTGCAGCAAAGCTTGAATATTCATCATTGACTATTAACGCTTAAGCATGTTGCTCTGTCCCTGTGTTCCAGGATTGGAGGGGAAGTGCAGTCCATGGTTTGGGATCCAAGCGGAGAGAGACTTGCGGTGGTCATTCAAGGTGATACATGCTTCTTTGAAACTGTGGAGCGGCTGGGGAAAACGGAAGGCAAAGGGGAATGCCCTCAGCAAACATGCCAAATTCTGAGACCTCCTCCAGATGCAGCATTTTGAAAAAACATGAGTTTTTGTTTCTAGAAAGGCTTGTCCTTTCGTCTCTGAGTGTGAGTGCAGGTGATTGGTGCAACCAGCCATAACAGCCCTATCTGCCCCCCCTACAGTCAAGCAGAAAGCAGATTGCTTCAATAGCCCATGAGCATAACTTAAGGATGTGCTGTCTATGCATTTTAAAGGACATTTATATCTAATATCTCAAGGCAAAATAGGATATCACCAAACCCAAAAAGGAAAGGAAAAAATGCCTTAAAATTATTCGAAACAAGAATAAATTTTGTGGTTTTCTTAGCATGATCGTATTCTTGTACTCCTCAGATTAAAATCCTCAAAATATGTTAAGTATGTTACTACGAGGATAATTCAGAATGTTATGACACTTTGAGTACATTATGTGGCTTTTCCTCCTTTATTCCCTCTGCATTTGACATTCTGCCTTTCCTCCAGAGAGCTTCAAATGGAACAAGTGATCCTTCTCCCTTCCCACAGTTTGCCCACAGGTCTATAAAGGCTGAGACATTTGCCCAACCTGACCCCATCAGTTTCAAGATTATATATTTGGGGGGAAAGGACACGGATGAAAGAATGCCCACTTCCTGCTTTATAAAAGTACATGCATATGTTAATCTGTTGTATTTGGGAATGGCACACATCCTGCTTGAAGACGGAAATGACCATCAGCTTTATTTCACCCCCTTTTTGTGGAAATGAGGGGAAGGGCACCGCAAGCATGAAGTGGCTACTTTGCTGTGCCTCAGAAAATTTTGTATTTTAAAACATCCTAGCATGCTCTCTAAAGCTGAGAGCTCCTTTTTCCTTCAGGATTTCTTTAACACTCTGCCAAATAAGACAACGTTTCTCTAAGCTCCAAAAAACCTAGGGGAGCAGGAGCAGTAGTCACTATTTTATATATTGGGCATGTTTTAATGTTATGGTTCTTTCGGTTTATTGTTTATTTTTCTGTTGAACACCACCCAGAGTCATTCTGAATTGAGTGGCCCTATAAATCTAATAAATAAACAGTTGGGAAAATCTGATGGTGTGGGGAAAGTACCTTGGCTGAGAACTAGAAACAGTTGCTTCTGCACAGGGTGGATAAAAATAGATGGGTTTTTTAATAAAAAAAATACAAAACCCAGATTTTAAAAACAATTAAATTGGCTTTTTTATTTGAATCAGATTTTTTAAATCAAATTTATTTTAATCAAATGCTTTTGGATTAAAAATCTATCTAAAGATAGTTTTCTATTTAAGATATGTTAATAATTTTGTTTATTCAGCATGAAATGGAGTTAGTTATGTAGCATGAGACTGTATATTCTGCAATATTTACATTTTTTGTGAACTCAGTGAATCCAAGCTCTTCAAGCTAAGATAACATGCACTGCATGGATGCATTTTACACAATTTCACTGTAACCATGAGATAAAACAAAGTTACTTTATCCCATTGTTTTGCAAATCTATGTACACTACAAAATGTGTGATTGTTTGAAGAGAAATGCATCTCTAGCAGCTTCTAAGTTTGAGGAGGAAGAGCAAGCAGTAAAAATGAAATACATAACTAAGAACCATTTCATGCTGAATAAACTAAATTATTAATGTATCTTAAATAGAAAACTATCTTTAGATAGATTTTTACTCTAAAAACATTTGTTTAAAATAAATTTGATAAAAATCATCAATTTTTATCCAGTCTGATTTAGATCGAGCCTTTCCACTAGTGATTTAAATCATGATTTATTGAGATTTATTCCCTTGGCAATGTGCACAGGATTGTGCTGTCAAAGTCAACCGACCACACTGATTGCATATGGCTGTCAACCAGTTAGATAATTCTTCCCAGCTCAGGCCCTGTTGTGCTGTAACTAAGAGCAATACTAACTTGTATTCTGCAGTGTAAATTGTCCTGTAAAACTGAATTTTCCTTCAAACATATTTCCATAAGATGAGAGGAGCAATATTTAAACATGCCCTCCAGTCAATGTCAATTTACAGCAACGATATAGATAGATTTTTTTCTCCATGATGGATCTGTTCCTAACTTGGTCCTTCAGATGCTCCCGTGTATCTGAGCGCTTTCATATTGCTACTGGTCTTGTGTGTCTCTTGCTTTCTACTTTTCCCTGCACCAGAGACTTCTCCACAGAGCTAATTCTTCTGATAACATGTCCAGTGTAGGATAATTTGAGCCTCAAGTGAGGATTCTGGATTGATTTCTTTGACAATCCATTGATTTGTTTTCCTGACTGTCCATTGTATTCTCAGGAGCTTTCTCCAACCCAAGTGTTAAATGTGTCAATATAGGTAGTCTCAATATACAACCATTTGTCAGTAACGATGATGCTAAACAAAGAGGGGTTACAACTGCTCCTCAAAGTTCCAACTGTCCCAGCGCCTTGCAGTCATATGATCAAAAACTGCATGCTTTGCGACTTGTTTGCACTTAAGAATGTTTGTCAAGTGCACCGCAATCATTTGAAAGTCAATGGGGAAGCCAAGGGAAGGTTGATCAGTTGCTGAGCTGAGTCTCACTGTTATATACCGTTTCCCCGAAAATAAGACAGTGTCTTATATATTAATTTTTGTTCCCGAAGATGCACTAGGTCTTATTTTCAGGGGGTGTCTTATTTTTCCATGAAGAAGAATACAGTACACATAATGTGCCTGACTCCTGCGCCGCGTGACTCACTGTCTAATTGTGAGTCAGCCAGACTCCGTCAGGGCAGAGCGAGCAGCAGGCGGCAGCTTGTCCTGGCGACGATGTGAGCTCTCTAATTAAAAGAGACCTTGCACTTCCTGTCTGCTCCGGCTGCACTGCAGTTAATATTGAGCTGTGCAGCGGCACCCGCCACTATGGTCCAGAGTCCAGAATTATGGTAGCTTTGGGGGGCCCTTTTTATCGGGGAGGCCTTATGTTTGGGGGAGGGTTTATTATCGGGGAGGTCTTATTTTCATGGAGGTCTTATTTTCGAGGGATGTCTTACTTTTGGGGAAACGGGGTATCTTATTTTTCTTTGAAGACATTTCTCTTCTCATCCAAGAAACCTCTTCAGCTCTGACTGAAGATATTTACACAGACATTTGCGAAGTGGAAGGAAAGGACTATGTTTCCTCTCTTCAAATGCTGCCATCTACTAGTCATTTTTCATGCAAGATCTGATAGCCTTATCTTGTACGATTTACACTCTCTAAGGTATTATGATGCACTGTAAGAACTATGATTTGCCATCACACTGCATAGTGAAGACTTAATATTATTTTCCTGAATAATCTTCAAAAATAAAAAAATCAAATTTTGCTTTTTTATTTATGTATTTTAATTTTAATAATCATTTTTATTATTCTGAATAATCTGGAAGGAAGCCACTTTCAAATTTCTATCTGTTCTATTCTTATGTCAGTCAGTCGGTCTATTTATCTATCTTTCAGAACTTATCGAACATTCAGTGTGACCAAAAAGAAGCCACACAAGAAAAGTACTGAACAAATTGAGAGCAGAAGCTAAATAAAATGGCATCACTTTTCCTTTGAAAGGTACTGGCAGTTTATCATACAGTAATCTTTGCATCACTCAGAGCCCTATCTTTCTCCCACTTTCCTTTCTCTTATTTTTTCAACAATCCAGAATTATTGATTTTTTGGCCCTAAACATTCAATTTGATCAAACAACATCCAGTCATCTTTTTCTAAAAGATGTGACACAGTCCCAAATGGATAATTTCTAAAAGTGATGTACAGCTTACATGTTACTTTCCTAATATACATCACCTATCCTGAAGACAGCAGAGTTTTTCAAATTCTGCATCAGCTCTGAAACTTTTAACTTGGTCTACTTGTGACTTTCAGTTTCAGCACCTGCACTGACCCCTAGTGGATTATGACCGGACTAATTTTTTTAATTATTACTTAATGCTATGCTACCGTTTAAAAAATAAAATACACAGAAAAAAAACACTAATAATAAGGAACAAACAAAAGAAAAATAAATCAATGTAGACTTGATGAAATATTAGATAACAAAACTATGCCTTCTTTGTAATCAGCTCACACTGAAAACCAGAAAGATACTTTCACTGGATATGAATAGTACAGGTAGTTCTAATTTAGCAGCCTTAACTGGAATCAGAAAATTGATCATTAAGAGAAGCAGTTGCTAAGTGAATCTGCGACTAGGGTTACAATCTTATATCAGATTTCCTTTGCTTCACAGACCTGCAAAGATCATAAATTTGAAGATTGATTGCAAAATTACCTTTTTATCAATACTACTTTGCCATAACTATGAATTGTCTCTAAATGAGAACTATCTGTACACTCCTTCTGTTTTAATATATAACATGCTTTCTTTCATAACAAAGCTATTCCTCACAAATTTAACTAATTAGAAAAATAACATTTTGAGGCAAGAAGTGACAGGCTTACAACAAAATAAATCACAGAAAAATGTAATATATTCATATTAATTAAAATAACATTATGAACAATGTTTTTTGTTAATACCCACATAAACTGTTCTGACCTATAACTTGCATTTTCATTCACAATAGGATGATTTGAAAAATCCCAGTTTGGGGGAAATGTTCTTTAATATTTGCCATGTATTTTATTATATGTATAATTCATAATATATTACATTTTGCTAATGTGAAAATTTGTTAATGTCCCTTTCTTAACTAAAATACACAAAATTTTAAAATAATCCTTAACAGTAAGGAACAAAGTGGTGTCTGTGATAAAAAGAAAGATCAGACGCAACATTCATACACTATTTCCCCATTATGCCCTGTCTTGAAAACATAAGTTTCTACTATTAGTTAAACATTCTTAATTAAGCCTATGATTTCTAATTCCTCTATTATACAGTGGTCTTGTTCTGGAGAAAGATATAATAGCTGAAGTACTGGAATGATTATTTCCTTATACTGTTAATGTGGTTTCTCTATGTATAATACTTTCTTAAAGAGCAATATCACCATTTTTTCATGGAAGCAGATTTGGTTAATACAACTTCATAAATGAACAGAGCAATAAATCTATTTTTATGAATATAAACATAGTGAACAATTTTATTTTAAGTTATTCAAAAAGTTTCTAAAATGACGAGTGAGTACAATTATGAGCAGATGGATGGATAATCAACATTTTGTTTATATTTTTGGGAAAGCATTGCGAAAGGAAAGAATTATATATTCATTATAGAGAAATTCTCTGTATAACTTAAGGCAACACCTTAAAAAAACCACAACAACCTTACCCTTATCAGGTGATTTTGCACAGTACTCTGAACGAACTCTGCTTCATTCATGTATTGGTTTATTCACAACTTTCCCGTATTGTTCCAGTGAGTTCTGACACAGGATCTCATCTTAATGCTATTTTCTAAAATAAAAACATATGTATTTTCACTTTATCACTTTTTGCAAAGACCAAAGAAGAATAAACAAAAGACCCCTACCAGAAGATTATTTCCATCACAATAAGTCTTAGCAGCCCTAAACAATTTTTAAAAAATACCTGAGGGGATAATGAAATAAACCACAGCCTTTATATGAAAGTCATTTCTCTCTGATGTCCTCACAATATCTTTTGTTAATATCTCCACTTGAAATATTCCATAATGCCTTCTTCATACCATCAACAATATTTCTATTCTTACCTTTGGTTTTGGAGCAAGATCGCATCCCAACAAAACGTCCTGCAAAGCTTGGTACAAAAAAGGCCCCAAAGAATCAGAATGCAGAAGCTCTATAACTTGCTGACTAACTTTGTCCAGTGTTATTTACTAATGACACAAAGAAAATGCTGTCTATTCAAAACACAGTTCAGAACTCTTTTCACAGAAAGTGAGTGAACAAATGGTCCCATGTCCCAAGCTGTAGTCACATCCCCCATGAGGCTTGCTGATTGTTGGAGCATGGAACGAAGTGACACCAATGAGATTCAGCCACCACAAGGCATTTCTGTAAACAAATGTGTTTGTGAGTCTGTGTGTATGTGTGTTTGCCTACACACTCACACACATGGCTTCCCCGAAGGAAAGTAATATTATATAATTGTAATACTTACATAGATCAAATAAAGTTGAGGCTGCCTGATTGGAACATTCAAGCTCCATGGGTTGAAGCATGTTTACTATTTATTTAAAAATAGGATTGTTTCAATAACCCAGCATTTCCACCTTTAACTACTGGGCCAAGGAATTGGGGGTCAAAGTTACTTTCTTATGTAAGGAGATGATATAACTGCATGAAAGGAGATGATTTTGCATAGGACATATCAATAGTTGGACATCCCATGTAATTTTCTATTTAAAGCTATATAGTTATGTACCAAAAGTTAATCGCATGCACTGAAAGTACAAATATAAATTGGGGATGGGAAAATGTAAGTGAAAATGAAAATAAACAAGATTTAAGTGTGCCTCCAAGTACTGTTCCTGTTCTTTTCAGGATAATTATTATTTTGATAATTAAGAAGCCCAAAATGAAGAATACATTTATTTATCTTCCAATATTTCAGTGGGAACAGTAAAGAACAATTTATGGCATTCCTTTAGTTATCATCATCTGGATCAGTGTGCCAGAATTTTAGTTTGCTTCCACTTTTGGTCCTTTTTAATGCTGTTTGGCCATCATCTGCTGTAAGTAGCAGCAAATATCAATGTCAATTCTTCTGCTTTTTTCAGGGTTGATATCAGTTAGTGGCGATTGGGGATGAGGAATCTGGCCCTTGGTTCCACTGTTTAGTGCTTACTTCACTCTACATGAAACTGCTGAACAAACTCATCTGTTGTTACGGGGTGACATATCATCAGCATGTTGATATCCAATTATACATCTCTGTCCCTGGCAAATTAAGTAATGCTCTTGATGTCTTATAGCAGTGCTTAGAGACAGAGGGTGGTGGTTCTGGATGAGGAACAACAGGTCTCAATTGAACCTTGAAAAGAACGAGCGACTGGATTTTGGGGCTTACCATTTCTGAGACACAGTCATATTTGCTGTGTGGTCACCTCCTCACCGTAATATGTTCTACAAGGGGCTGCTATTGAAGAATATCTGGAAGCTTCATCAGGGATAGGATGTGGTGGTCCTGAGTAGCACACATTACACTCCCACTCTGCAAACTGCATTGGTTACCAATTTGCTTCTGAGTTCAATTCAAGGAATTGTATTTTACCTTTAAAGTCCTTCATGTCATGGGACTGGGTTATCTAAGGGACTGCCTCTTCTCAATTATACTTGTCCATCCCATTAAATTCAGAAGAAAAGATATGCTGTGGGTTCCCACCTGCTTAGGAGTTACATCTGGTATAACCCAAAGAACAGGCCTTCGTTGCCATGGTATGCACTCTGTGGAACATCATCCCTGACCATGTGATATTGGCCCAAACTCTGCCAGCCTGCCAATAAACTTAGAACCTGGTTGTAACAACAGGCTTGGGGTTACAAGGAAGGGGTGATCTGATGAGATTGATCTATTGCTCAGAATCTGATAACCTTAGCTTTTCATGATAACATTATTTTTTCTTCCAGAATGTTTTTTTTAAATTATTTTATGATTTATTTGTATACCACCCAAAGCCATGTGACGTAGGCAATTATATAGATCAGAATAAATACATGAATACTCTTATGTATAAATAATTTTATACATAAT
>JANHFO010003915.1:397031-409573 GCA_032468095.1 Pareas carinatus
CAGGGAGCAGGTTTCAGGCGTGGGAAGCAGAGCTAGCTTTCCCACGACCTGTTGCCTCCAGAACCGGAAGTCGTCTCAGAAATGGGATGAATTCTTAAGGTCACTTCTCTCCCCTTTACTTATTTTTTTTTAAAATTACTGTCAAAAAGGATGGTGGATACTAGTAAGGGTTTTTTTGCCTTCAGCATTGAGGGTTGGTGCAAAGAGCTTCCACTGGGGATAGTTGTAAACTGATCTTCAGAAAGAGAAGTGTTTTTAAAATAAGCAACAGCGAAAACTTTCAGCTGTTTATTTGGCTCCTTGCCACCAATACAGCCATCTCTATCACTTTGATCCTCTTCTGTTTGGGCTCCGGGTTGCAATATCTCATAGCTGGACTGAGCAGCTGATGGCTGCCCAATGGGAAGCTGCGTGCTGCTGTGGAGGGAGATTCTCAGTGCACCACAGGTTGTGTTTCCCTGTTGCCCAATGTAGGATGGGTTTCCAGCCTACCACATTGTACACTTCGGTGTGCCTGTGAGCTGAATAGCTTTTACTCTGAACTGCTGACAGATCGTTGGAAGAAGACGGAAACTCCCGCAGAACCCTGCAATTCTTTCAGATTGCTAAGCCCATTTTCAAAAGAAGACCACCTAAGAGTTGGACCACACTGTGCCATGTAGGAGGTCTTCCACTTCTCCATTGACTGTTAGGCCAATTCCTGACCTGTCTGGTTTTCCCCATATTTGTGATACATTTAGAAGTAATTTGAGACTCGTATTTCTAGGATATTATGTGGGGAGCAGTGGAAATATGCCTCGTAGCAAGAGTTCATAAGGAACTCTTCCTTTCATCAGGAAGTAACTTTTGCAGCTCCAGTAGGTTGATACTCTCTCATGAACATCTTTTTTTATCGGGAGACAATTTTACTGTAAAAATTGCCTGATCAAGAGACTTGGAAGGCAAAGGAAACCATCAAGGCCATATTTTTAATGTTACAGAAGAACCTGTTAGAAGATGGCTTGGTCAAGTCAAGCAGCTTGAATGACAATGCCTGTGGCTGCACAAAAAAAGGACGCAATTGACTCTGGCTTGTCTGCTCTCCAAAGGCTTTTAAAAGGGCATATCCGTACAGAAGCAGTTTTTTAAAGAGAGAATACTGAGTAAAATAACATAATAAACTCACTACCGCCTTTTATTGATTCTTGAATTGCTGTTAAGATATGCTCTCATTTGAGCTTGGCTGCCCAGATCCGCAGTCCGTGATGTAGCTCATATAGCCACAGATTTGGAAGGAGAGGTTCATGAAGGGGATGTGGCAAGAAAAACTGCTTTGTTACATCTTTAAGATTGCTAGTTAATGACCTGATTAATAAAGATTGTGCCTTCCGCAGCAGTATAATTCAGTACTTTTCAACCTTTTCACAGATTGTACCACTTTTAGGACACGACGATAATCGAGTACCACCAGTGGCTTAGCAAGGTGTCAAAAACTTGATGACCACCCCCCAAAAAAAAGAATAAGAAGAAAAGTGATAAAGTACACCCACTTACCACACTTTTAATGGGAAACCTGTGCCGGTTGCCCCTTCTTCCTCTCTCCCTCTCCTCTCTCTCTTTCACTACCTGCTGGACTCTCCTTCAACAACCTCTGCTCCTTCATTGATCCCTCTGCTTGTCTCACAGAAGCCTCCCCTCTTCTATTCCCTTCTCTCTCTCAGGCTTGCCCCACAGAATCTTCTCTTTCTTCGACATCTTTTTTTCTCTAACTTCCTCTCCCATCAAAACCGCCTGCTTTTAGATACTCTCCTCTCTCCCCCCTCCTTTTCTGGGCAGGCCACTCTCAGATGACTCTCTCACCTCAATGAAGTGTGCTGCTCTTGGTGATAGCAGCAGCAGCACTGCACACACCTAGGGGAAAGTCCCCTTTATCTGTGTTGCTGAGGTTCTGCGGAGGGCTCAGAATCAGTGCACTTGGCTCCAGCTGATTGGCGGTTCCGGCAGTACCGATCAGCTGGAACCAAGCACACCGATTTTGCGTCCTCAGCAGAACTTCAGCAACAACGCAAATACAGGAGACTTTCCCCTAGGTGTGTGCAGTGCTACCACTGCTTCATCTCATCTCCCTTACACTTCTCTGAAACTAAATGTGGATGTTGTGTACCACCTGCCAGGTACTAGCGTACCACCAGTGGTACGTGTACCATGGGTTGAAAAACTCTGGTATAATTGATGGAAAATAAAGCGTAGCCTGTTATAGACCAAAGAAATATACAAGAGTAGGGAGGCTGGCTTTTAGGGGGTACCCCAGATGCCCATCTAGTCACCAAGAATCAAACTCCATGGTGGATTGTACTTTAAAAGGATGCAATGATTGACATTACCTTTCATGAATTAGACTGTCTACTTCATCAAGCATGAGCAGCTGATGAAATAATTGAAGACACTGTCCTCTTAGAAACCCATGCGGCTAAGACTACCAAGCAAAAGTGTTCCCATCTTAATTTCATTATCCTCTAATCCCAAGGATTAAAATAGACCAACCTACTCACTTATGACAAACATATTTAAGTGGAGTGATATGTGGATTTGGAAAGATCAGACGGATCTCTCCTGCTTGTACTGCAGACATTTTTTTTTCTTGGCATTGAGGTGTAATCTAATAGCAACCAAGAAAACTTTTAAGTACCTCATTGCTCTTGTTAGTCTAAACTGAAACATAATTAAGGATCAGACAAATATGAGTTTGGAAGTCGATGTACTTTTATTTTTGTAGGCACAGCCACCAAAGAAGCAGTGTTAGACATACACACAGAGTACCTTTGATTGCAGATATGCTTTTAATGTCATGCATAATGATGGGGGACCTGTTTTATTCCCAAGAAAAGCATTTCCTTGGAGTAATGGGTGGGATCAGTTGAAGCTAGAGCCTAAAATCATCCTTTTTCTTTCACCATCACTTGTTTCTGTTTCCAACAACCTCACTCCTTTTAAGAATTGCTTTACTTGTGGAGACGCTATCAAGAAAAGGAAAAATAGCTGGTACCAAGAGTCTTCTTGAATTGAATTATTGCTTCTTTGGAAATTAGATTGAAGATGTCAGATGACCACTTCTGATGTAATATGCTGAAAATCTTTAAGAGGATAGTCAAATCAGTTTGAGGAGGAAATGGCAATAGCTGAGCAGATTAGATAGAAACATCCCTGTAAAACATCAGGGATTAAAAAGCAGGGATGTGTTATTTATTTCATGATTTGCTCCCTAGTATTAAACTATGATATATCTGGAAAGAGGGATCCATATTGACTGACAGTTGCTTTATCTGGTGTAATTATAAGAAAAGGGATGTAACTTTTAAACAACTCTTTTGAATTATGTAGCATGGAGGCCTGTGGGAGAGACAAAAGGCGGAAATAATGCTGCAAGTGCAGTTTTAAGGGGCATAATTCCAACAAGGATTACATGGGTGATTACATCTGAGATTTTATTTTATTTTTGCCTTTTGTTCTACTGTTAAAGGCACAGGGGATGCTTGCCAGGAAAGATGGGGATGCCAACCATTATGCATATTACTCATGCCTCAAAATGTTTATAAAAAGAAAATCTGCAGACACTATAGGTGAGAGGGAAGGCAGAAGCAAAGAAACCACTCATACAAACTGTCTATTGGAAGTGGATTTCACCAGTTCAAGGGAAAAGTTGAGGCGTGCAGTTTAAACAGACAGATTCCTGCTGTTCTAAGAGGGCTGCGAACTCCCCATCTAGTTGGTAGAAGTTGGAAATGTAATTTTGGAGGATGATTTTTTTAAAGCCAGCCTTTGATCTAGCAATCTTAAGGGCATCCACCACTGGGGAAGGGAATTCTTGCATCTCAGACTGCTGCTAATTTAACCAATCTGCAGTTTTAGGGATTTTTCTAGCTGGAGAGGCCAGGAGAAAAAATAGTCCTGGTGAGATTGGTGTGAATTGGTGAGCGGAAGCTAATGGATTAAGATGTGGGGAGAAATTGCTCTGCCTTTAGAGCAAATATTGCTAGTTTATTCTGAAAAATAGGAAGTAGCCCACTTGAGCAAACTACCAAATATACACCCAAGATATCTGATGGGTTGCAATCTTAGTCAGAACCAGTTTAGCCCAATGTTTAACCCAGATAACATTCCAGCCTATCAGGAGACAAGGGCATAAATCAAATAAAATCATACTGGAATAATTTTTAGCTATATTGAAAAATTGTCATAGGGGAGAAACGGATTGGCTAGGTTATGTTAATGTAGCCTTACAATGAGACTGTGATGTCAAGTCCTACCTGAGGCACAAAGCCAGCTGGGTGACCTTGAGCCAGCCATTCTTTCTCAGTCTGAGAAAGTGGGCAATGTCTGAAAAACTTTGCCAGCAAAACTGTTGGGACTTGTCCAGGCAGCCTGAGAATCAGACCAGATTGTACAGAAGGTGAAAAAAAACACTTGCCATAGAGTAGAATCAGTTCATTGTGTTTCCTGTCTGGTCTCCCCAATAAGGCTGACATCAATCTTGTGAATCTGAAAATACAATTCTCCATTGTCTGCTTTACTTCCTGAGAAATTAGGGATGATCCCTTTTAGAGCCTCTTGCACCACCCACTATCCAGCTGCAGGCTATGCTGTCTCTTATCTGAATGGGCAGACCTCTGGGCCCAGCCTCCCAAGGACTTTCCCATTACAGTTGGATAGCAACATGGGTTCTTTGCCTTAGGCAGCAATTATTTTGTTTCTTTAGAGGGACAAACTCTTATCAGATTAAATCTGCTTCCAGAGCAGTTCTCTTGCATAGCCCCAGCATGTGTGTGAGTTTTGTCCTTCAGAGGATTGTGCTGAGTGTATTATCTTCATCCACCTCCTTCTCTTGTTGGAATGAGCTTTTGGGAACCGGTAAGGATTTGAGATATTCCAAGTGACGCCGGGATTCGGCTTGGTTACGCCGGATATAATAGATGACATAAGTGATAACCACAGCAAACCAGACAAACATAGTGAGCAGCATTGCAAAATCAGTGTTCTTCTGCTGAGTGACACAGAAATTGACTCCAGTACTGACCAGGTGGGCCAACGTCTTCCCAACATACTCCTTCCAGGTTGCGGTGGTGCAGACAATGTCCTTCACCGTCCCTGGTCCTAAGGAAAGGGCCTTCATCAGCTCCTGCAGGGAGCAATCACAATGCCAGGGATTGTTGTAAAGTTCTAGCTTGACCCAGGTCAACATGACAAAGGGAGCAGCGTCTATTTTTTGCAGCTTGTTTCCTGAAAGGTCCAAGAGCCTCAGGGCACTCCCTAAGCCATGGAAGGCCCCCGGAGCAATGCTCTCAATGAGATTGTCCGCAAGGTGAAGTTCGTGGAGCAGTTTCAGGCCATGGAAGGACCCACTGGAAATGTGGACAATCCAGTTAGAGTCTAGGTACAATACTCGCGTGTCGTGAGGAATGTCAAAAGGGATAACCATCAGATTTCTCCAATTGCACCATACCACACCGTTTCCTGGTGGGCAGTCACACCTCCTAGGGCATGACTGATGGCCATGCAAGCCATAGATCAGGAACAAGAAGACAGACAACACCATTTCTGCTGTGTTCTTCACAAACAGCAGTGAGATCCTGGTTTGCAGTGCCCTTCAGAACTCTTGACTGAAAAGCAAAGAGATGGGAAGAAGGCAAATGAGGGTGATTAAGGTCCTCCCAACACATTTAATGGGTTTGTTTTGACAACAGCTGTGATCGTATGACCTTAAGCCATAAAGATTCATTAATAAATGGATGCATACTATTTTTCTGCATGTCATGAGTTATATTTAACCAGACATTGAGGCCTAGCATTTCTTCTCCATCAGGAGCAGCTACTGTTTTGGCGTGATGCAAATTGTTATAGCTTACAACTTTATTTTCCTAAAATCAAAACTAGACAATGTTTTGGAGATGGAAGAAAAGAAAGCCCCAAAACTTGATTAAAATTTGGAAAAGGATGTTAAGGCAGTAAAACGGTGGCACAGTAAAACATACAGTAAAACCTTTGATTGCAAGCATCATTAGTTCCAGAAATGTGCTTGTAATCCAAAGCACTCATATATTAAAGCCAGTGTATCACATCCCGACTGATACTGAGCATTACCCCCAATCTCACAGCGAGAGAGTGTGCATATACTGTACGTACCACTCAATGCAAGACATTACTCATTTATCAAGTTAAAATTTGATAAAAATGTTTGCTCATCTTGCAAAATACTCGCAGACCAAGTTACTCACAATCCAAGGTTTTACTGTACAGCATACTAATTAATTAAGGTTTTGGTTTATCTTGTATGAATACAAGCAGACTTTCCATGTTGGAAATTTTTCATTATTTTTTTCAGCAAAGAGGTAGACAAAATGTAGGTCTGATTTTAGTGGCAGAACTTGGTGATTCCTCTTGGTATCTACCCAAAAGTAAGCCTCGTGTAGTTCCAAAGTGTTCATTTCCAGGTAAGTGAATTAAGATTGCCAATTAAAAGGCATATTTTTCAAAATTGTCTTTCCATTTTTATAATTTGGGCATATTGGCTGACGTACTTGCTTTAGAGATCTCTTATCCCTTCAGCTATTTTTCCTCTCCAATTCAGCAGCGCAAAAAGGAACGATGTATATTTGGCATTGGAAATATGGGTTTCGTATATATTCATAATTAAACCTGAACTGCCAGTGAAACTTATAACTCAGTGATTAGAAGAGAGGAAGGCAGATGAGAGCATAAAGGATAGGACTTACAAAAACATTAATAATGGTAGCAACTAAAATATCAGATTAGTAATAAATCGTAAGAAAGATTAAAAATGAAAGTTTTAAGACCTGATTAAGAAGTGGGTTATTTGTCCTGGTCAATTTGCTTCCGATGTTTTCTTTCAGATTACAAAAAAGAGGCTCATAATATTTACAACACTTACTAGTATCTTTTGATTTTTCTTTCCTAACTATGCTTATATGCTTGCCAGATTCCTGGTACCTGCTTCTTTGCCTTTAATAGCAGCAAGGTCTATGTATGACTCCCTGCCAGGAAATACACCCCTTTTGAGCTGCTACACTCAAATCACTGCGGAAGTCCCAAAGTTGATAAGCCCCTTGTCTCAGCCTTCCTTTTGCTTATTTAGAACATTACAATATCTATATTTTAAACGGTTTGTTACTGTGACCTGCTCCAAAATCAGTGCATCCGTCTCCAGATTTAAACGATGAAGTGAATACCCAGGCTTTTGCCCTGCCTTTGCTGGAACAATTATCACTGATGCATTTCTATCTGCGAGTGATTATTGGATCAATCTACACTCACAGAGAAACGCGATAGTATGATTTGGTTAGCCGAAATGGATCCGATGATGCCACAACCGTTGCTCAGCAGTTTTTGTCTTTCAGCTATTTGGCTGAAATAAATGAAGGTTGAAGCAACATAGTAGTTTGAAAATATTGGAGGACAGTAAATTGAAGAGATTTTTTTTTAGATATCCATAACATTCCTTGAATGAGGCAAAACCAAACAAAACTTTTCTTAAGAGACCTCATCTCAGTGTCAGGTATGTCATCTAGGGCTAACTCCTACATCCATTGATTTGGTGGGAGACCTCGAAGGATTCCCTCCCGCTTCCAGATCTAAAGTATATGCTATGCTTTTATGCTATGCTTGCCTGCTTGGCAATCACTCCCATGGAATTCATCCAGTTTTGATACCGTTAGATGCGCACAACTAGTAGTGGACAAGAAGTTTAGGGACATTAGGGTGAGGCTTCACTTACCGCTTTATTTAGCTATGAACTGGATCATGTTACACTGCCCACTGTGACATTCCCCCCCCCCAACTTTTACCTTCTGTAAATTTTAATTCTGATGAATCGTGAAGAAAAAGCAGCATCGGCTAATCCAGTTCTTGTTACGAGGCAGAAGAGATCATCTGCTACTTGCCTGCATCAAGCCTGGATTAAAGACTCTGAGGTGAATCAGCCCAAATTGTTAAGTCGATACCTCCATCACCTAAACCACCATGCCGTCCGTATTCACCTGCAGGAACAGGGTGCTTGGATCAACCTTTCTGTCCCCCAACTAACGGAGCCTGAAGACAAGGGAGTCTCCCAACCTTACCTGCAGCTTCTGCTTGGCTTTCTTCGAGATGCAGGAACCACAAACCCCACAGAGCAACTTCTCCCAGGATGTCCTCGGCATCTACTGTAGTTCCCTGCCTGCTGTCCATCAGTAAAAGAGCTTGAGACACATGACTTTGTGAGTGGGAGGAGAGAGAGAGCCCGGACTAGACTGCAGGAGGTGTGGCAGGGAGAGCCGTCTGTGTTTGTAACACATGAACACAAAAGCTAGTGAAGTAGTGGCCTCCTCTTGCCTCACCCCAGAATTGGGCATCATAACTTTTAAGCCTTTTTAGTGATGAGCTTCCTTGGCTGAATAAATCAGATTCATAATCTTCAAGTTAAGTTTCCTTTGCTTAATAAGTTATGGTCAACCTGTTTTACAGAGAGCCAGCTTGGTGTAGTGGTTAAGGCACCAGGCTGAAAACCAGGAGACTGAGTTCTAGTTCTGCGTTAGCTATAAAAGCCAGTTCTGAAAAACCTTCCCCAGAAAACTTGTCCAGGCAGGTAGGTCAGCGCTGATCTGAAGGCACGAAAATAAAATGTTTTATAGTGTTTAGAAACTGTTTTTTTGTGTGTGCAAATCCCACCTTGTCAAGGCAGGAGAACATGCCAAACATTAAATGGATGGAATGCCATTTCCATCCAGGAAAGAGGAGGCAAGAGATTTTAACGGTACCCAAATCTGAACATCTCCCATAAACGTTAGGACTTCCTGCTGGTAGCATGAACATTTTTAATAGCAGTACTTTATATTCGTTTTTTAAAGTCACTGGCAAAAATAAATAAAAAGGATAATGGCTGATTATGTTGGTCACTTGAATCCTTTTCTGTTGCCTGAAATCTATTTCAGATTTAGATTTTGTAAAATAAATGCCCAAGGAAAAGCATAACATGGAGAACGTTACTGAGATCACCTGGCAAAGAGCCGCAAATGGGGTTCTTGTCCCACTCTAGTAACTACCTCTGTTCAAAATGATTTAAGATATTCTGATGTAGCAAATCTGACTTTTAAAACCAGCTTTGGTGCAGCTTAACCACTACACCAAAATGGGTTCTCTGTAAAACATTTATTTTTCCATTCCAAAATACTTGAAAGCAAATCTCATTTAAAATGCTGCCTGTTTTATGAAAATTCCTGATCTCCCAGAAACAAGGTAGGGTGAAATCTAAAAGGAAACCTCCTGGTGCCAATGAATCCAAAGTAAATGACTGAAGTCAAACGTCCAGAGTTGCCATCTTCTCCACTCTGGCACTAGGCAGATGTACGGAAAACTACACCCCCCCATAATTCCTAGCTATATTGCTCTAGAGCAGAAGGTACTATGGTGGCCTACTATTACTCTTTTTGAAATGCCTGAGTGAGCATGGCCTTTTGCTTTTGAGGGAAGGATTTCGAATGATAAAAGGTAGGTCTTAAACTTAAGAGGGGAAAGGCATCCATTTCAGCTCTTAAAAAAACCTGTCTCTCCCCAAATTAGGACTTTGTACCAGCCTGGCTCACTTTGGGAACATGACCCCAAAGTATGCTTGCAAAATCAGTGAAGCCCTCCAGTTAACACATGGTGAACACCCTCTTCCAGACAAAGTCAAAATATGCTTGTCATAGAAAAAGCTGGCCCAGGTAAATGTGATTCAGCTAATTTGCCTCCACTTCTTCAAAGGGAAGGTGGGACCCAGCATCACTGCTGCTTTACTAATTACTAGATGTTGAATGTGTTTTAGGTCACAGGAGAGGACCCGTGATGGATTCAGTTATTAAAGCTGTAAAAACATAATTTTGGAAAACTGAAATCACAACAATTGAAATCTTGAAAGATATTAGATATACACCCAGTATCCCTATGTCAGGACACCAAAACCTCACAAGATCTGATTGAAATTTTAAGGGGATTTTGCTATTGGTATGTAACCATTCTCATCATTTCAGCATTGTTTCTTACTGATGGCCATAATCGTCAAGCCTAGAAAAAGTTGTTGATTCTTGATACAAATCATCCCTACAAAAAATCTACAGAAAGAAAAGACTGGAAAGCACCAAATGAAAAAAAAATGCTACATCGCTGAGGCAAAGATTCTCCAATGCATTTCAGGTCAGAAAATGCAAACTGTTTGGGGACAGAACCTTATTTTATTCATCAAACATACACACAAAGCCCACATGCTTCATAGAGCTTTTTCAATTTAATCTGAACAAGCCACGCGCCCAACCTCTCTTCACTGCCCCATTGTGTCACTTTTCGTTGAGTGTATCTTCCTTCGAACTCGAGCCTTTTCTACACACCCAAATCCCAAGTCCCCCTGCAAGGAAATCCCAGGACGACAGATCAATCCTTATCTTGACCACTCCTGGGCGTGATTTCAATGGAGCCCTTTGAAGATTTTCCCTCTAACACAACATTTCCCCTTCAAATGGTAAAAAAACAACTGGTCATGATTGGCTGATCTGATTTCATTTTTAAAAACAAAAGCTTACAGCAACCCTACAAAACAAGCAACTTCCCAAGAGCCCAGATTGGTGGCGTCAGATCCCTCCGCTGGGTTCAAACTTGTTGAGCCAATGTCTTTCGAGCCATTTCCAAGGCACCTTCCTTCGTCCTGTTTCCTCCAATGAAGCCACTGGCATGTACAAAGACACAGTCTGGGATCCCGCAGACCTGGGAGAGCTCTTCTTCACGTAAACCCCTCCATTCCTCCAGCAATGACAACCTGAGGGGGAGAAGAGAAGCAAAATCAGAAGGTGAGCAGGGAGATACAATCCTGCCATAGAACGCAAGGATGATCTTGAGGAAAGGGGAAAGGAAATGCTACCTAGAACAGGGGTCTCCAACCTTGGTCCCTTTAAGGATTGTGGACTTCAACTCCCAAAATTCCCCAGCCAGGAATTCTGGGAGTTGAAGTCCACAACCAAAGTTGGAGACCTCTGACCTAGAAAACCGTCAGCCACGAGAGGAAGGAGCCCTCAATTATTTAGCAATCAAAGGAACTAACTTAGGAAGGACCTGGAAACTGGGAAGTTTGTACTTTCAGATTCTTTTAATCTAGCCTTATGATAAAGCAGATGCAGCTCATCTAGTCATGTTTCCTATCTGGTTTACTTGGGAAGCTGACAAGCCCTGAGGGAAGATCTGCAGTGGGCTCCTTCTGATTTTCTGGAGTTCACTCTCCAGAGAACCAGCCTGCCCAACCGAGAGCAAGGGGCTATTGGGCCATAGGCCAAAACACCTAAAGATTTCGAGGAAAAGGCTATAGAGAATAAGGGAAGAGACACAATGTGACTTGTCTTGATCCTGAAGGCACTCAAAATGTATTCAATTTCCAGAACAAGTCATTATTCCTATTTTTTGTGTACACCTTCAACTCGGCTTTAACAGATCTTACTCTTCATTCTGAATGATTGGATTTAATCTAGTTTAAGCAGAGGGAGGCAATGACCCAAGATCTGAGGCTCCTCAAGAGTGTGGCGTTATAATGTTTTCTACTTACTGCAACTGTACTATATTTCTCTAAAGGGAAGATGTCGAACTTAAAGACGATACCCATGGGAAGAATAGCCAAAAACTGATCCGTACCATTTGCTGCAGCCTCAATCTGGGGTGACTTTTCCCACGGTCTTGGGGGGGGAATCATGATCTTTCTGTCAGGGTGAGTCAAAAGGTGTTGAGGAGTTACGCTCACCTGTTCTGAAAAGTTCGCAGCCCTACAGGAACACATTGTACCCGCCACTGGCCACTCTGATCTGTATATAGAATGAATTTCAGTGGCTTCTTCACATCCATTGTTTGCTCCAGCTGCAAAATGTGTTCTTTCCATGGGCAGCCTCCTTGGGCCAGGACCAGAATTTCACCACTAGGATCCACCTGCCATAGAAAGAGATGCAGACCATTCAGAAGTACTAGTTTTACCAGGCCGATGGCCGAGGGTACAAAGCGCTATTAATACACTAGAAGCATGTATTGCTACATTAGTGTAAGTCACAAGGTGTCCTGTTGTAGAGACTGGTCCAAAAAGTGAATTTGGCATAATCAGACTAACAGACGTTTTCCCCAAGTTTCTGGTCCTCATAAAGGAGAGTGGGAAGAGGGAAGTGGAGAGGAGGAAGAGAAGTAGGAAGGGAGAAGAATGGAAGAGAGAGTGAAGGAGAGAGAAGCAAGGAGAAGGGAAGTAGGAAAGGGGAAGGAGAGGAAGAGGAAGAGGTAGTGGAGAGGAGGAAGAAAACATTGAGAAGGGAAGGAAGGGGAGAGAGGGGGAGGAAAGAGGAGAAGGAAAGGAGGGAAATGAAAAAAACAAATGAAGATGAAGGCGAAGGAAAGAAAAATATAAACAAATAAATCAGCAAGGATAACAAATGAGAACTTATATGTTATGTATATGTGATTAGATAACATAATATATAATTGTGATAATTATATAAATGCAGACAAGTTGATAA
>JANHFO010003915.1:416132-430080 GCA_032468095.1 Pareas carinatus
ATTTCAGTGAGAGGCAAAATTGTAAGTAGGTCTTATTTTCAGAGGATGTCTTACTTTCGGGGAAACAGGGTAGCTGTAAGTCGAGGACTACCTGTAATTGTTTTCTGTTTGTAAACCTCAGATGCAGAGAGGTTCAAACCAGGATCCAGGTTTCGGAGGCAGAGTAACTTCAACCTGGGGTGTTCAAACTTGGCAAGTTTAAGACCTGTGGACTTTTAACTCCCAGAATTCCCCAGCCAGTCATGCTGAAGTTGGAAGTCCACAAGATCTAGTCACAGTCATGCAATGTGTGTAGGTGAAGCCTGTCCAAATGACAAGATTGCCATTAAGTTGTGCTTGTCTGATGGGATCTGAAAAAAAGCACAATCTCTGCTGCACCACATCAGGTCAGAAGATTGCACATGCCCTCTCTATGTTTGGACTACAGTTCCCACAATGCCTTATTGACCACGCCGGCAGATCACACACATCCGAGTCCAATACATGCAAAGTATCTGCTTTCTTCCAGTCCTAAATGCCGACTGGGCACCATAGGAACTGTAGTCCAACACCTAGGGGGTCTGTGTGTGTGCATAGATAAGAAAGCCTGTCCTGGAGACGTCGTCCTACTGCCCTGGCTTGCTGGGACTGCTTTGCAACCCTGCAGCGGGACTGCCTACCTGGTAAGAAGGGAGCAGCCTCAAGAGGAAGCACGCGAGCGCCTCGTCGCAGTGGAAGGTGCCCGAGTGGGTGCCGATCCGGGGCTGGCGCGCGCGCTTGGGCCCCGGCATGAGGCTCCGCGTCACACGAGGAGCCCAAGCGAGGAAACGGAGCATGCGCATAGCGGCGGTTCTCCGTTCTCCCCTCCCCCCGACCAGATTTCCGCCGCCACGGTGACGGCAGCGCCTCTACCGTATTCCTGTGAGTTGGGGCGCGCGTAGATTTCTTGTTCCACCCTCGCCCCCCCCTCAAACGCTTTCATCGTGAGATAAATATCCTTTCACGGGGAAGACGTTGCGTATCAAAAAGTTGGGCAATCCATACACGCACCCGACAATCTCTTCCAATTTCTTTTAAACGAAAAAGAAACTTATTTTTTACGACCCAGCTTGTGATTCCACGCGTAAGCCGAACCGGATAAGCCCCTGGAGGGAGAATAACAAGAGTTGGAAGGGACCCTGGAGGTCTTCTACTCCAACCCCCTTGCTCAGGCAGGAGACCCTATACCACTTCAGACACATGGTTGTCCAATCTCTTCTTAAAAACTTCCAGTGATGGAGCACCCACAACTTCTGGAGGCAAGCCGTTCCTCTGATGAATTGTTCTAAGATTTCTCCTTAGTCCTGGGTTGCTTCTCTCCTTCATGTGTTCCCATCCGTGGCGTCTTGACCTGCCTTCAGGGGTCAAGAATAGCTTGACTCCCTCTTCTTTGGGGCAGCCCCTGAGATATTGAAATGCTGCTATGATGTCAGCCCTAGTCCTCCTTTTTCATTAAACTAGACACAACCAATTCCAGCAACCGTTCTTCATATGTTTTAGCCTCCAGTCCCCTAATCATCTTTGTTTCTCTTCTCTGCACTCTTTCTAGAGTCTTAACATCATTTTTACACCGTATGCAATGGAGGGAACATTTGTATTTCATATCATAATTCACATTCAAAGTTTTCGTAGTATGGATTGTACAACTAAATTATTGAAAAAGTTTCACGATGCTACATTTTCATGTGCCAGGGCAAAATGTGAGGCTATTATTAAACCAGTATTTAAAAATTACAGTTTCCAGAAGACTTGGAAACTGCAGCATTTGTAACGGTTTTATCAGATGGATCCAATCATAATGAAACTAAATTGTATCCAATACTAGTAAGATATTTTAATGTTACCAAGGGCATTCAAATAAAAATTTTAAATTTAGGCAAAACTGCTCAAATTTTGTCAAACCATCTGTACAAAGTAATAAATTAAAACAATTTGAAATCCAAAGTTGTTGCACTAACAGCTGATAATACAAACACAAATTTCACTGGGTGAAGATGCAAAGGGGTGAATAATGTGTATGTAAAATTATAAGATTTACTCCAAAAGAAAATACTAGAAATAGGTTGTAATGCACATATTTTGTCAAATGCAATCAACACGGCGTTATGTGCCATGCCAATTGATGTAGAAGTAATAACAATTTATTTGTATTTTAGTCGTTTTACTGTTCGTGTGGCTACTTTAAAACAATTTTGTGAAGAAGCAAATGTTCAATACAAAAAAACTTTTTGGATATTCAAAAATTAGATGGCTTGCTCTAACACCTGCTATAGAGTGTGTTCTACAATTATTTGAGCCTCTCTGTTCATATTTTTTAAGTTTAGACAAATGTCCTAGAATCCTGGAATCATTTTTCAATATCTGAGATATTAATGTATTTTGTACATAAGCATCTATTTTTCACAAACCGATTCAAAAGATTGAAAGTGAAAACATTTCAGCTACAGAAGTTAGTCTTATTTTGAATGACTTTATCCTTCAATATAAAAGTCGATTTGAAGAAACATTTCTTCCTTATAAAAAGAAAATTGTCATACTTAGAGGAAACAAATCCGGACATAATGGAAAAGTTTATCAAAGAAGCGCAGAATTTTTACCATACATGTTTTCAATATATCGAAGAATGGTCTGAAATAAACATCACAGGAAATAACAGTTTTCAATGGTGTTTTTTAACATAATCTCAGGTATATTGGACAGATATTGAATCTTGTGTTGAGTTTTTATCTAAGGAAATGCCAGACATTAAAATAGATGACGATTGCCTCTTTGAAGAAATTAGAAATACTGAATGTATTTTTAAATTCTGAAAAATTAATACAATGGGAAATTAAACACATTGGAATTGATAAAAGATGGGTGGAAATATTCAGCCATTTAAAAAATGAACATATTCCATGTGAAAATTTATTTATTCTTGTTCAATTTACGTTGTGCTGCCCTGTAACTAATGCAGCAGTTGAAAGGGTTTTTTCAATTGCTAATGATTTTGGGAAAAGTGAGAAATCGAGATTGAATGTTGATACTCTAGCTACAGCACTTGCTGTAAAATTCAATATGAAGGATATTTCTTGTTCAGATATTTTCAATATATTGTTAGAAGATGATACATTGACAAAAATATTCCATTCAATGGAAAAGTACTCATTTAACTAATAATTAATAAGCATGTAAGCATAATTACAATATAAAATATCACAAATGTTTTTTTATTATGCATTTATCATATTATATTCTGTCTTGTTGTTGCAATGAATGTTTCTTTTATTTACGATATTTTTTTCCTTCAATTTATTTGTGTCCTCATTGTAAAAAAGTTGGTCACTTTAGTAACATATAATGGGATAGACACTCACACCCGGATTTATTTCACAGGGATGTTGTAAGTGAGGTTGCCCTGAGCCCCTGAGTAAAAAAACAAAAAAAAATCCCAATATTTTTAGAAAGTTATCTAAGCCAGTGAAAATATTTAAGAAGTGAATGAGTTTTTAAAGCCCCCATTCCCCTCATTTGATGCCTGAGGGGGGGGAACCCTTTCCTTACATCCCAAGCCAGTTTGCTTTCAAGGAGCAGAATGCAATTAATCATCACAGTCAATGTGACTGTTCACAATAATGCATATTAATAATTTAATAAGGGTGTGTAAATTAGATCATACTTCCTCTACGTATCTTCCATATGCATAATGTTCCCCAATACAGGAAGAATCTAATGTAGACAAAAGAGAGCTTTGAATTATGTAACCAAATTCTTACAAAACCATCATTCCAAGAACCTTGGTTCCCAGCGCTTAATGCTAATGCTTCTCAAGCGCTTATTGTGAACTGGCTAGCTGGCATGTGTGCTAAATGCTTTCACTTATTACCACTTTTAACCAAGGTTGTGAATTCCCCTTGCTGGACTGCTTTGGGCTGAATTTCTAATATTGCTTTTAGGAAAATATGTGCAGATTGGGATTTACAGCTTATCTACTCCAAGCGAAAAGGGTCAGAGAGAGCGCACTGACCAGCATTCGACAGGTGTCTGAAAGAGTTAAGGCATATTCAAGCTTTTGACTGTGTCATCAATACACTACCAGTAAGGCATTGTAAATTGTGTAGACAGTAGGACTACAAAGACACCTTTTAAAACTGAAATAGCTGAAGATGAATTTAAGCTGCCTCTGGCAAAAGATGAAGTGAATGCAGTATCATGTGGAAATATTTTTTAAAGATGGTTAGTGGTGCATCTTCATATTATGGGCAGCAAGACGTGAGTATAAACCGATCGATGCTTCACATAGATCTCCAAATTACTTCCTGCAATGGTTTGATGAAAGGAGTGAAGTGGCAGGGAGAGGCATTCAGTCTTGACATCTAGTTCTGGAGAGCTTGGCCCATTAACCTTAAGGTGCCATCTTACTCCTCATGCTAGTTAACATTTAGAAACAGTTTATGTTGCATCACTAAACATTTAAAGCAACTACATTATTAGTTATTCACATACAGTATGTATTTTAGGAAGTTTTTGTGGTCCTTTCCAACTGATATAATTTTCAGTCCTTCAATCCTTAAATTTTCCTCCTTGAGGTGCAGGCTGATATGAGTACTAAACGGCAATAAATCCCAGGACACTTAAAATGATTTATGTCTGAGGAAACAACAATTAATCACTCAAAAGATTTTCCTCCATGTTTTTATTAATAAGATAACCAAGCATCACACTTAAAACTGCAAAACAGTATTCAATCATTCTTTATTATTAAAGCTCTGGAATATTATATTTAAATATTAGATCTTTGTTAGGAAAAAAAGCCAAAATATGTACAGAGGAAAAAAAAGATAGCATTTATCTCTAAGGTTCCATCATTCATCATCATCATCATCACTGCCACCATCATCACTATAATTAAAATATATATCTCTTCAAATCATTCTATTGATTTTTATAAAGTGCATGACGTTTTATTACATAAGGCAACAAAATGGAGATGATTTGTGTTTCTCATCTAGTTAAGCTACCCTTTTCTAACTGTACAAGTTTGGCTTTAATACACAGAGATGGAAAAAGAGCTCTAAAATCTTTCCAAACAGAGCAGCTTTGATTCAAATGTCATTGTTATTAAAGCTTCTAAAACAAATTCACATGAAATATTTTCAGCCTATACTAAATAGCTATTTATAGAGATATGCCAGAAATTGGTGCAAATGGTTCAGTATAGGTCTAATGAATTTTATATAAAGGCGAGACACCCAAGTATTTAGAAAATACAGTAACCAAGTATATTTTCTTAGTGACCGCAGTGACAAATCCATTTATTTCAGAATTAGCTGTAGCCTGTGGAAACCTTGGTGCTCTATCCTTGGTGCTCGGCCTATGAGCCCTCTCCTCATGACTTCGAACAGATAAACCAAATCAAAGTTACTTTTTTTCTTCCACTCGCCGTTTTCACAAATAAAGGAAATGGGGGGAAAACACACCTGAGATATTTGAAAAAGATTTGCAATACAATTGAGGATCATTTTTATACAGAAAACAATTCAATAGTCTAGGCCTGGTTTATCTTAGTAACTTGACTGGCTGGTGATGGGCACAATGTTCAAACATTGCTGTATTCAGTTGAGTGTTCAGAATTTGGGAGGCTGATTACTTCCATTCCTCTCCTAGGCAGAAAAGCTTTAACTACAAGATGATGATGATGATGATGATCATCATCATCATTCATTCTTCCAAACATGATTATTTCCTGATATCGGATGTATGGATTCCAAATCTATGACCTATAAGTTCTTATTATTGTTCTAACCATTAAAAAAATGACAAAAATAAGGGTAAAGATACAGAAACAAACACCCCCTATAGCGAATTAGCATGCTTACATTCTAGCAGCATTTTAAATAGAAGACAAATTAGCAGTGTATAATGTGCATCCCATATTTAGTACCTGAATTTTCTTCTAAAAAGTCTCTTTCAATACTTGATACCATCAACAAACTCAAATTTGCCCTAACTCCCTTCTGTGTCTCTACCGTGTATTTGCAGAGGTGAACACTTTAAAAAGTGTTCTTGACTCCAGTTTATGGTGGAAACATAAACTCATCCTTCCCCTAAAATTATTTATCAGCTTAGATGCTGAGATGAAGTACAAATGTTGATTTAAAAAGCCCATTCAAATGATTAAAGCTAAGGAGAGTTCATTGAAGCAAGGATATGTTTCTGCAGTTGAAGGAGCAAGGTTTTAAAATGGAGATACTATATCGCAAACAGTTCGTTTGGATAATGAGAAATCCAATTCATTTTGTTCGTTCAGGGTTGCAAAAGTTTGAATTTTAAAATGTGTCCCCTGCAAAAGGAGCTAGCTGGAGGAGGGGCACCTACACGCATGTGCTCACACACATCCAACCACAGGGGCTTGTTGCATGTGGGTGGGCTGCCTTTGTGCCAACTCTCACAGAAGTACAGAAGGAAGCTAAGGCTTTGATGAAGCCTTCCAATCCCAGTAATTTAGGTTAATTTCAGAGTAAAACAATTTAATAATTCTAGAAAAAGATAAATTGCTTTGCAGCAAACTGAAGGCACTTTCACAAGAATTACAGACTAGTCTATTACTCTACTGACACCTAGTGAACGAAGGGCAAATTTCAATCCAAATGGGAAAATGTCTCTCTCATCTGTAAAATCTAACCAGCATAAGCTTTCTTTAAAAATGCTTATCTAATCTACTACTAACTGTGGAGAATAATTATTTTACCTGATATATTAAAATACATAGCGATGTATAGAGTGCAAACTGCTGTAATCACCAAGATTTAAAACCAAACAGAACTACACAATGGTGACTGTTCAACATGTCTTTGAAGTAAGCAATATATTCTACTATCTAAGTGACAGCAGGAGAACATTTGTCTATAATCATGTTTCCTCTTTCAAACTGACAATTAACTGACCTTCTAATGGTGCAGTCTTAATACATTTCTCATCCAAATGTCTGTAGACTCCTTCATCAAAGAGAAATTGGTCCATGTCTTATTTCATATTATCTGGGACCAATGCAACAAAAAGCTAGCTAAACCATACATATTCTTGGCGAAGTCATTATTGATGACAAGATCTTTCTCTTGTCAATAAATGGCTCATGTGTACTTAATTTTTATAGAAATCAAGTAGCCCAGAGGTTGTCAAAATTAAGAGTAAACATTTTACCAGTATCAAAAATAAATTAGTTTCAGCCTCCTGAGGATGACTAGGAACTGACTCAAACATTATAAGCCCCAAAATGGAAACAATTGAAAATTGTTTATTCTCTATCTGATAATTAAGCTGCTTGTACATGATCTAATCTGATCATAGGAATCCTTTCTATAATTCCATTAAAAAGTGATACTATACAATTTTTCTAAACAAACCAAGCATTCTTAGATAGACTAAAAGTCAGTATTACGCTTCTGATTATTCCTCATCAACTCTTGATAATTAGTAGTGTCAGACACTTTGTAAGGCTGAAAGTGGCAAACATGGCCTTGGTTTTAATAGTGTAGAAATCCTGACAAACCTGGTTTTTAAGAACACTCCCCCCATTTTCCACTGCGGAGTATATGATTATTTCCCATTATAGATTATTTAGGGCTAAAAAAAGTGCTGGTATATTTCTAGGCATTTGACAAATCGCATTTAAAAAAAACCTAAACCCAAGAAGATGTTCATTTATTCCCACAAATCTTTTTTCTAGTCCTCGTTTGGCTAATAAATACATGTTATTTATGTAAATCCTGCAACATTTTTCCTGCTGTTGAAACATCTTATTTATTCATTAACTCTATTTATTTATTAAATGCATATCACTGCGGAAGTGACTCTTGGTATTTGGCAGGAAAGGATAGGAAGAAGTGCATATATTCAATAAAAAACCCGAGAACCTTGATATATCTGTGTATTACAATTATACAGGCCTGAAAGCTTTTTACTAGCCTATAGAAGGGAGAATACCCCGGTTCCATTTTTCATTCCACTCATTCTCTGTGGGTGCTCTTGCATAATCGGCATCTTTTTTTTTCTAAGGCCACACTACAGACGTTTCAACTGCTTGAAAAGCAATATTTCCCTTCATCACTGCAAAGCAGCAAGAGAGAAAGCCATCCCAGTTTGGAAGGGCAGGTGGGGTAAGATGAAATCAGTTGAATGAGTTGTTCCTCAGCAGCAAAGCCGAGTGAGAGACTCCAGTTGTATCAAAAGTGTGGGCTCTTCAAGGTAGCGTAGGGAGGGGGGAGGAAAAGAAATCAAATTCTCACTGACAGACTATACACAACCTCATGTGGGGTAAAAACCTTCAGTCTATGGCCAGTGGACAGCTGGGCTGACCTCCACCCCACCCTCATTCTTGATTTCCATGTGCTTTTTCCCCCCCAACAGCAACTCAAGAAATTTCATTGCCAAAGACTTCAAGAACCAGCGGAGTGAGCTGCATGCTGTGTTCGGGCAGGAAGGATAGGCAGCGATACTGCTTGGAATGCTCCTCACTCAGGCTCCTCAGGTCTGTGAGTTTTTGGATCATCTTGGGATACAGCAAATGGTTGCCCGGAGGAGGGTGTCGGCAAAGGATATAGGTCTGCAGGACTTGCGAAAGATGGTCCTGGATGGACTCCACCAGACCGGTGTCCTTGACACCAGGGCGGTCTAGGAAACAAAATACATCACACATTTTTACACGAGGGAGGTAGGCCATAGCGCCAGTGTATGTGGTGGCCTGTATGGGCTCCACTTTTACTTTTTTCCATCCTGCCCCCCCGCCCCCAACGGCAGTTTCTATGCATTCCCTTAATTCCTCCCGTCGGACCCGAGGGTCACCAGTTGAACTCTTTCGAAATCACTTAAAAATAATTCTGAGTTTGCCCTTGTATCCACAGATCCGTTCCATGTCATGTGTCAGAATCAGAAAAGGGAGCATCAAAAAAGTAAAAACAAGATTCAGAGATAATGAAATACTCCAAGACATTGAAAGGTATGAACGTGGCATAGGTTGAACACACGTTTTAAAAAAAGAAAATAAAGTGGCGATGAAAACAGCAATTTGTTGGAAGAGAGGCAGAATTTTTCTTTCAGTAATTCAATTATGAGAGAGCTCGAAGCTTTTAAAGATGTTTTTGCCTTAAAAATAAAACTGAAGTGTGCATAAGCCACAGACCAGATCTACACAGCTCATGTGGCTTATGTGGTCATAACGTGTTGTCAACTTCTTATGTCTAACCCTCTGTTACTTTTTCTTACACTCAGAAAAAAAGGCACAACTTCTTCTGGATAGTTGTAATTTTCTACCAAAAGATCTCAAAAGAAGAGGATGCTTTTATCACCCGAAGTCAATGACCGCTTTCTTATATCTGCTTGAAAGAAACCATCTACTTAATGATTAAGGCATTGCTTAAATTTCTTTAGCATTTTGGGTCAAGTAGAAATAGGCCTGGATCAGAAATAGTTAACTCTTGTAACAGGTATGCATGCGGATGAGATATTAATCATAAAAACAGGAAAACCCAAAATGCAGTGGAGGAAAGGATGTGTTCAAACGAAGGATTTCTTTTGCAATTACTCTGCATAGTATTCTACAGGTAGTTAATTTGTAACTTTCTCTATTATCCTGGCCCTTTTTTCTTACCGCCTTCAATCCATTAAAGAGGATTGATGCCCATAGAGGAGGGTGGCAGATGTTGTCCTTCTAAAAGTACTACCAGGGGTGTTCCAGATGACAGCACAGCCCTGGCATTCAGACAAGAGGAATTCACTCTCTAATGGGGAGCTATAATTTCGAGATAAGGCCTGTGCCATCGACATTGAGTCCTACTATTCTTCTAACACATCCTAAATTCTCAAGCCCAGTTTTTCCCATCTCTTCAACTATAACCAGCAAATGCAAACAGATGCAAGAGACCACAGCACAACAAACAGGACAAAACGTCCTTAAATAGTGTATGTTGACAAAAGTCATTTCTTCACTAATAAATTATAGCATCTTCCTCCACCCCACCCCCTCACCATCACAGGCAGGACAGGGACAGTCAAAGGGATAGATGTGGCCCATGTGTCATAAAATGCTCGGGTCTGTTCTAATGTCACCCAACCAATAGAGTTTCTGACAATAAGTAGCTTCCTTCAGTCAGGAGTTTAATGTTTAATTTCCACATTGATGCACAGCAGATATGATTAACAAAAATTCTCAAGCCACCTCTCTCCAATTAGTCTCCTCTGCTCAAAATTCTCCACTAGTAGTATGTGTTTTGTTAACAAATAAGCTCACAAATCAAGTTTTCAGCAAGCATTTTGTTCCTTTTTAAAAACAAAACAAAAACAAACTGGCAGTCTATATCCCTGAAGATATTTGGCCATTAAATTGTTAACCAACACACTTTTGGAAGGGGGCACCTTCAGTGTCCTCACCACTAGATGTCATTGGTTGGAAAGCTGCTTGACCCAAAACTGAATGGCAAACATTTCTAGCAATCCAAATTGTGTAGAGAGTGAATTGAATTGCCACAGATAATTTCGACAAGTGCCGGATCTTTGTGAATGAGTTCTTGCTCAATGTATTAAACAATATTGCAGATTCCCAGGCTTGGACACCAACTGAAGCATCAAACTTTTTTTATATTATGCTTGGGGAGTGGTATTTTAACAGGTCTTCAAGGATCTTTGTTGATATAGGAAAATTTTCTGTTATCTTTGTCATTTATCATCCTTAAGTCTACTTCATCCTTTCTCTCTTATTTCACCCTTCTTATCACAAGTAGGTCACAGCAGCCTTTTCTTAGGGCACTCCAATTTAATGTCTTTTTATCCATCCTGCGACAGGTTGCTAGAAGAGTTAATCAGATTCTATTCAGAGACATCAGCTGAATCCCCAGACTGTATATTCAATTTAGCCAAAGTCTGTCTGGGCAAGGATGTAATCTGCCACGGGGGAATGCATTCTTCCCTTTCTTATTTGGCAGCCATCTCACTATATTTAGATTCCCTCTATATGCCACATGCTTAGCCTCTCCATCTATTCACATGATGCAAAACAATGTTCAACAATTTGATTACTTTCGTAAACACGCAGATTCAAGTTATTTGGAAATAGGCCCTTTTCATCTTATCTCTGAAATCACCCCATTGTTGTCATAAAAAGTGATCTGGTAGCTTTTTGTGTAGTTGTGCACTTGAGGGCTATTTTGACTCACTTTAGAGAAGCATTAACCACACTTTTCAATGCCTTTACTTCACTTAAGCTTTAAGCAACTGCTGAAAGACGTCTATCATAGCATGTCACTGCCTATGCGAGAAATTTCCTGGTGTTCAGAGTCCATGTCATCTCACTCTGTTTAGTCATCTAAACAGAGGGAGAGAGTCCCATGCTTGGATGCTATTAAGAGAATATTCTGATGTCAGAGCTCCTATTTAATCTGGGGAACGTCTCTCATTGACACGATGCCAGAAGGTCATAGGTTTTTAATTCCACAGCTGCTTTAATGCCATGCAAAAGCGCTACACTTATCCTGGATCTCTCTCTCTTTTTTAAATCCTTTGACTTATGACAGGTTATTTGGAATCTGCCTCAACCAAAAGTAATTCTTTCAAGCAAGATTTGCTCGGTTTTTTAAAACAAGGTGTATTGACAGGAAGGAATAGAGATATAATAATTTCAACAAAGAAACTATTCCCAGTTTTGAATCATTTCCTGAAAACTGATGAAGAGGTGGTGCTTTTTGCTGTTGTGAAATAGGCTGAAGGTGGCTCACACATAGTCTGCCAGACAGGTAGAAGAGGGTCACAAGGTGAGGTGAAAAGCAGCTATCAATAACCACGAATTCCACCAGTAACTAGTGTCACAGAGGAATGGGTGTGAATGGCTGTGTCTAGCAACACTCCGAAGTAAAGGGTACACAGCGTATGTAATGCTCCAAATAATATACGCAGTAAAAGGTAGAGTCACCTAAAATCTCATGTCAACAAAAGCAGCAGAAACCTGTACTACACTCAGTGATGACAGAACCAGCAACATGTAAATTGTAGAGCCTACTCTCTTTTTTCATTAAAATTAAATTTCTGTTCACCACTGATCTGGTGTTCTGGAGAGAAGGTTAAGTCTCTTTTTTAAAATGCAGGCCTAGCAGTCTTCCAAAATACTGGTAAAGCTGTGTTTAAAAACAGACCTAGTACTGTTTCAGAAGAGCTCTAAACCTGACAATATAAGATGCTACATTGGACCTATGAAGCATTTGGAAAATGGCTATCAAGCATTATCGAGGCAGATGTATCAGCGAAAGCCAGATTTCTAGTTTTTCCTGCAAGTCAAATGGCCCCAGATGGCAATTGCTTAGTGACCAGAATGGAGGGAAGCGCAGCTGGAACATCTGGACCAACAAGAGCTGGGCAAATCCCACCCCAACCATGTCAGGTACTACATCATCAATGAAGTGCGCTAGATAAGTGTGTACAGCAAAACATATGGGAAGAAAAGAGAAGACACTAGTTTAAGACCAGAATAGCTAATGGTCATCTAGAATTACTCCAAGATAGAAGATCAAATTCCCTGAAAATAATTCTTTCACTTTATGCTGGGGAAGGGATTGCAAACATTATTTTTCTATAGACAGTCATTTGTTCAGTAGTTTGTTTCATACACCGAGGGACATCCAGTACATTCATTTGGTCAAAAAGATGCTTGTAGTCTTTACATATGGTAGTGTACATACCTTGTGTGTTATTTCCTACCAAGACTTTAATACAGAAACATGTAAAATATGATAACATAGTTTACCGATGGCACATATTTTAAGACATCTGGGACACTAAAGTTTTTCTCACCAGGAGAAAGGATGCAGATAGCCATGAGGAGCACATGTTCTTCTTCATGTAGGTTCAGTTTCTTCAGACCAATTTGAAATTTAACGAGGGGCTCCAGTAAGTCTAGGCTGTGGCCAGCTGAAACAGAAACAAAGCAACTTTTGAGAGGCAGGCACTAGACTACTAATTACCAGCTAGCCTAAACCGGGAGGAAGCAAATATAAGCATAAATCCTGGCCCTGGATTTTCCTTCCAAAGCACCCATTCCTAAGTGCATCATCCACTGAGTTGTCATCCCTAAGGTGAGCAAAATGCTCAAAGGAACCAAACAACCAGAATAACAGCTTCCATGTTTCATTAAAACTGGGCCTTTGGCAAACTTAACTTGCACTGGATTTGCCCTTGAGGTGGTGCAATCATGCAGTTTATGTGACTACTTTTTCAACTTCCTGTTCTCCTCCCCATCTTGGTCAGATGGTTGTCACAGAAACTGAATTCTTAACTTTGCACACTTCATGAAACATCGGCCAGCTCAGCAATCTGGGCCCAGCAGACAATCCACCTCCGCATCCCAATTTATTATTCATAGTGGTAAAACAACATTTCCACTAGAAGAACTTGGAGAAACGTTTGCATGTGTAGCAGAGTGAACTTTATTTTATCTGGCCCACAGCCCTTCCTTCCTCTACGTTTGCTAACCTTCCTTTTTTCTATTGGGTACCACCCAGAAGCTCCCGCAAGGGTCTCCGTGGTACAGCAAAAATGAGGAGTCTGGAAGTATCTTTTTTAACTAACACGTTTTATTAAAAGGTATCAAAACTTTTTGTGAGCTGCAATTCATGCCATCAAATGTCTTTCTTTCCAATTTTTTGATTTGGGCAAATAGGAAATCCCCTTTTCCTCTCTGAACTTCAAACCCAATACACAAGGTTTCAGTCACCTCACACTGCCCTCTTTTTTAGGTATTTATTTATTTATTTATTTATTTATTTATTTATTTATTTATTTATTTATTTATTAATTATTTCGATTTATATACTGTCCTCCTCCCGAAGGACCCAGGGCGGTGTATAGCCAATTAAAACCACAACAAAAACATAATTAAAACAGTTTAAAATTAAATTAAATCTATTTG
>JANHFO010003915.1:454672-465406 GCA_032468095.1 Pareas carinatus
AAAAACCATAGAAAAACTTACTGAAATTATTTTAAAATGTACAATAAAAGTTGTATTGAAACAAATATTCCAGGGGAGGGAATTCCAAAGCTTACATTGCACAGCTGAAATTCCCTCATCTATGCCTTTGGGAGAGACAAAACATATAAAGTATTAAAATTGTTTCTTTTTAATTGGATATTGAATCCAGGATTTTGTATCTGTTGTGCCAGTCACTTTTCCTTTGAGGATCAGTGACTTATAAAACGGGCTATTTGTGTAGTATAAACAGTGCATAGCATCTGTGAACAAATGTAGGGTGAAAGCCCTTGTATAAAATGTTGGCTTGGAATCTTGAGAAAATATCTTTGCAGAAAGTCCCTTCTCTGTTTTTCATGGATTAAAATGTAGCCAATAGAAGGAATTGATGAGGACAAGTGGCACAGAAGTTACAGCACAGTGTTAGCACTTCATTGCTTCCCCAAGAGAAGCATTATGCTAATAGCTGCCAGAAAGAGTATTGCTTAGTTCTGTGGCAGTAGGACATTCACTCTTGCAGCTCAGCTGATTTAACAAGCAAACTCCAGGCTACTCAAAAGGCAGAAGACACATCCGAAACAATAAAATGATACTGAAAGCAAAGAAAGTAAAACCAAAGTAAATAAAATATCAAGGACTGGTGTGGAAGATGCGCAAGTGAAAAAGAAATATCAAGAAGAGTAAAATGGGCAAGAGATGGAGGGGGAGCAGTGCCACAAAGTGAAATGTCTATCTGGTCTAAACACTATCATGAATGGAAATAACCACTATTATGACACTAGAATGACCAGCTTTTGTTCTGATTCTGCTCCTAATCCATTTACCTTTAGGGACAACAGGTCAATAGGCAACTATCTCACTTAGGAAGATTCTTTTAATCTCTTGTATGGTTAATTGGTTTTTAAAAAAAGCTTCACTACTTTTTCAGCTGAAAGTTAAAACAAAGAGATTCAAAAGAGCTTACTTGAAAGTGAAAATCTGAATTACCAGGAAGGCAATGGAGCATCAACAGCACTGTTAGTAAATTTATAGTTGACCATTGCGAAGTAAATATGGTACACAGTTTTATTTCCATAAACTGAATCAATAAGCATGGTCGTTTATTAAATTTCTGAGCCTGCCTACTTACCACGTAATTCCTTGATTCCAGTAATGCTAGAGAATTTTTGGAAGTCTAGCATTTAGACAAATCAATCATCAATATATAGAGATAAATCATAAGAGAGAATAAAAAGCTGTTGCGTGTGCATGACCACATACACTCACACAAATGCCAGGCAATCACAGCGCCCCACTTGTGTGAGCACCAAGCAATCGCAGCGCCCCACTCACATGGATACCAGGCTATTGTAGTGCACCACTTGCATAGTCACCAGGCAATTAAAGTGTGCCACTCACATGAATTAATGGCATGTGCATGCGCAAACTTGCCCCTCACAAAAAAACTCCTCTCTCTCTGCCCCCCACTCCAGGCCGTCAACCCGGAAAGGTTGGGAAACACTGCTCTACTGGTCAACCTCAGCTACACATACTCTCTTCTATTGGGAATGGTAATGTTAGACAATTAAAAAGAAGCTTAATGTCACAGAAGTGTTAGACAAGCTCATGAAAGGTAATGAAATTAGATTAAATAAATGATTTTCCCAATAGTAAAATGAATATAGATGTGGAGAAAAAGAAGATTATGGATATGGAAACTCTAAGAATACCATGCATTGAAGAAACCATCAATCATTCCTAGAAGAAAAGAGAGGGGATAGTCCCTTGTGCAGATGATTAGCAACTTGGACATGTGGTGCAAATAGATGTTGTTCTAGCAGAGAGAAAAATTGAGGAAAGTAGAAGAAATCGAAGGCATTGATAAGATGACTGGGCAGAATTAGGGATATCAGTGGAATATCACCTGGGAATTGTCACCAGACAAGATTGAGGTCAATTCTCCTCCCCTCCATGTCTAGATTGTACCTCACTAACCTGAGACAAAGAAGAAATGAAAGGTATCAATATGTGATTTACCAGAAATGGAAGCTACTGTCAGAGCGAATCTCCTTGTTCTCAAAGTTGTCCAATTTTCATATGAAATTTCACATTGTCTGTAACTTGCATGGATGCAGAAAGGCAGAACAATCATCAACTACTGCCTCTTCAGCCTAAACATTGTGTTTGCTAACCTGAAGCAGAAAGCAAGCTGTTCCCAGAACCATCTTGGCTGTTGTTCCTTGCCTTGTGCAGCTGCTTTCCTGCCAGCCACTAATTAACTGCTTTGTTAAAGCATTTTCTGTTACCTGGAGGATGAAAGGCACAATGTGAAACCCATTCTGCTGTTGCCTCACTCTGAGCAGAACCCTTTTACAATGTGTAAGGAGGTAATTGTGCATTATGTAGCTGTTCAGTGGTTTCAGCTAAATCAACAGCAGGCAACAAGCTCCGGCTTTTCAGGCAGCTGCAAGAGGTGTGTGCAAGAGTGTGTGGACTGCACAGAGTTGATTAGAGGGAGAAAAACAGATCAATTTTTTCTTCTTTATTTTGTACAGTGAGAGGAGTAATTTCTAAAGGATGCTGAGTGTAGATAACCGTCCTAGAAATCAAGCCCACTGCTGTTTGTGCTTAGCTCCCTCCCTGGAACAAAATACACATTTTGATAACATGGGTGTCTCAGCCAGCCAAATCCTAGCTCTTCAGCTCTTTTTGGCAGCTGTTTCTTTTATACCAGGCTATATGAAGCTGTTGTCTTCCACGGTGCAATTAAGTCATTAAGAGAGCAGCTCAGAAGTGAAGCTCATGCCTCATTTCCATCCCAGCCATGTGCAAAGCCCCAGCCAGCCATTTAAGCTTCAAGAATAAAGTTTTAGGGATAAGCCCTATAGCCTGAGGAAATGGTGGTTAAGCGTTTCTTTTGAAAAGACCTTCCTAAGGAAGATGAACCATGGCAATTTTACATGGCCCAGAATCTTGGCAGGTATTCCAACCGCACTCCATAATGCTGTTATGTTATCAGACCAATCCTGGGAATAGCAGAAAAGTGGGTTTTCCCCTACCGGTCTATCTTAGACATATTCTATACCTCAAAGTCTTTCCTTTTTTGTTTTCTTTTTAAAGTCAGATTGATATACCTGGGGCAGTTAGAACTATGACTCTTCTTGTATTGCATTTAACTTGACTATTGAATTAATTCATTTTGTGGGCTTCCACGATACTATGAACTAGTCAAATGGGCTGTATTCTAAACCAGCAAAGACAAACAAAGCAAAACTCTGAAGGATAAAATTAATTGTCTAATATTATATAACTACATTTGTTAGAGCTTTATTTGACCTGGTTGATCATGCTATATTACCGTGTTTCCTCGAAAATAAGACTTACCTACATTTTTGCCTCTCGGAGGAATATAAGGCATCCCCCGAAAATAAGACCTCCCCGAAAATATTATTTTCGGGGAATGCCTTATTTTCCAGGTAACACGGTAGATATCTCACCCCCACCCCCAAATAATACCCCCCCTGGGCAGCTCCTTACCTGATTGAGCAGGGTTACAGAGAAATGGGGTGGGCTGAAAACTGCAGCGCTTCGAATCCGTGCATTTGCAGCCAGCCAGGAGGCTCCAAATTTGCTTGTTTGCCGGCTGCCGGAAGTGCTTCCAAAGCGCTTCTCAGCTGCAAGCGTGTGAATTTGGAGCCTCCTGGCTGTCTGCAAGCGCACGAATTCGGAGCGCTGCAGTTTTCAGTCCACCCCATTTCTCTGCCATCCCGCTCAATCAGGTAAGGAGCCGCCCGGGGGGAGTGTTATTTGGGGGTGAGGGAACTACCGTGTTTCTCTAAAAGTAGGGCAAATAAGACCTAGTGCTCCTTCGGGAGCAAAAATTAATATGACAGTGTCTTATTTTGGGGGAAACACAGTATGAGGTGAAACAGACAATGGTATGTAACTAAATTTTATTCATTTAAAAAATATTTTAGAGACAGAAAACATGCCAAAATGGATTTAAATAATCTAAAACACATTAATAGGCCAGATATTTTTTAAAAATCAGACACCGAAAACAGTCTGTACTAAAATCCAAGACTAGTTACAGCTAAAATAATTTCCATTCAGCTGTCCAATCAGCCAGTGCAGAACAAAGCAACTGAGAAAATGGACAATTTTCAATGCATACAGCAAAGAAGCCTTATTGCACCAGTAAGAGGTAACAGAAGTATCACTGTAGGAAAGGTTTTGCTGCTGTGCTTATAATACTAATCACAATAAGCCAGTTTGGTGTAGTGGTTGAAGTGCTGGCCTAGTAACCAGGAGACTGTGAGTTCTAGTTCCGCCTTAGGCACAAAAGCTGGCTGGTGACTTTGGGCCAATCACTCTCTATCAGTCTAACTCGCCTCACAGGTTTGCTGTTGTGAGGAAAATATGAGGAGAATATTACGTATATTCTCTGTCTTGAGTTACTTATAAAGTAACAAAGGCAGCATAAACATCTAATAAATAAAATACTTCTGCCGCCAATGTTTCATATAGTTGTTAAAAAGCAAGGAAGGGAAGTTGGAACTCTGTGGTAAACCAAAAAAATCACAGAAAGTCTAGGGAAAAGGAAGTACCACTTTCTGTAACAAATTCCAGAAACTTAGCAATTTTAAAAACCAGAGGATGCTTTGGTCTGGACATATTTCGGTCAAAAGTTCAATGGGATGCGGAACTTAAATTGCTGTAGCATTTTTGGTAAACCATCAAAAGTTATATATCGATGGATTTAGCAAAGCCCTATTAATTCTCTTGTCTATTTTAACAACTTCTGTTGATTATGGCATTCTTCAGAACTGTCTGGTTAGGCAGATCCTTCGCAGTAATATATTGCAATAATTTTATTCCATCTTATGTCACTGTCATATAAGGAAAGTACTTATTGTTGCATTATCCAAGAATGTCCTAGTGTACTATTTCCGTTATGTTGTTTAATATGCACGTAAAATGGTGGTGGATACTACCTGGAGCAGGGTTTCCCAAACTGTGAGGTGTACCTCTCTCAGGGAGGAAAAGACAAAATCCAGGAAAGATGTGAAGAACCTTTTACTTATACATTGTCAGAACAAATCCACATTTCCCTACCAGACTTGGACTATAGGAATCCATGGAACTACTGCATGGCAGCAGTATTTGACGATGTCATTAGTTAAACCAGAAAGTCTACATAGCCCTCATGAATAAGAAGCCTGCTTTGGACTTAGCACTACTTTCTCTAGACTGCATTGCTCTACTGAAGTCTAATAGGATCTACAATATATTGCCTTGCCTCTACGTTATCACACTCAAAGTATCCGAAAGAACTACAAATGACTAGAAGCATTTCAGAACTCTAAACTGCTTATTGATTTACTACAGTCCTTCCATCTGAATAAAAACTTTTTTTCTCTCCTCAGCTAAAACATTCTTAACCATGAAACTGATTTTCCCCCCTCCTCAGTTAAAAATTTCTTAATCATGAAGCTAAAACGTTAAGCAAGCACATGTGGCTTTGAAACCAGTACTACTACAAAAACACATTTTCCTGTAGGACTAGAATATGCAACCTGTGTCTCAGGGGTTATTGGCACTCTCAACAAATAGTGCAAGAAGTTCCTGATATGGATATCAATGCTAGCAAAAAAATAATGAAATTGCCACAAGCTAACATAAACTGTGATGTTCTCACCTAAAATCTTATGACATTTATTACTTCAAATTTTGTAAGATTCCGAGTAAGAGCCATATTTTTGTATCCATGTGTGATGGTTCCCATGGGTGCAATATTGTTGACTCTTGGTTTATGTAATATTCCTCAAAATTTTTGATAACTGTATAATAGCTTCTATAAAGAAAATAGGTGGGGATATTTTACCTACATTAGCAGAAGAGGATTAAGTACCCTATTAAATGAGAAAAAGAAACACAGCCAGACAGATAGAATGAACAAATGCCTGGACACCTGAATCTGGAATTTTCCTATTTTTAAAGAAAGAAGTCCAAACTGCTAGTAGTTCCCAAATCTCTTGTGCAAAGAAGAGAAGGGAGTACATTTACTTACACTCTTTCATCATGCCTATGTCAACACAACGCTTCAACCGGCAAGCTTGGCAGTGTCTCCGGTTATCTTTGGTAATTTTACAGTCACCATTGAATGGACATGTGAACATTGCTTTTCTTTTCATGCTCCTCCTGAAAAAAAATAAACAGAACATGCATCAAATTGGTTTACTTCTTGATAGGGAAAGACATAATTGATAGTTTCTGCACAAATATTGCAGTGAAAATAAATAATATGGAAGATTGGCATATAAAATGAGCTTTCCCTTAAAAGGCAATACGCATAGCTTACCACCAAGCACAGGAGAGGTTATCTCAAACATAACTACAGTTCTGTTTCTAAGAAATGTAGGTATTTTTAAAATCTGCTCTGTTATTATGCTTGGAAGACACTAACAAATTGCATGTCTTCGTGATTTTTTCCCTCCAACAATCATTTAATATGTTGTGAACTACATACAAAAAAGCAGATTCTTGTCAAAGGGAAACAGCCTGTACAATAAACAAAAGAAAACATTAACCATAGTTCAAATGACTAAAACAGTCATCTTTAAATGTACTTTAAAGTACATTAAAAATACTTCGATTAGAAATTCAATGGAAGAAGGTAATATATACAACCACTTCAAATCACAAGCATTACTTGTGATGTTTTTTTCTTATAAACTTTTAGTCAATTAACTTTGCTTTCTTAGACACATGAAATGGATTCAGAAAGCAAGTTTAACTACATTGGTGGATTTATCAGTTCACAAAACAAAGACAGAAATAAAATAGTTTGGAAAACATCAATCACAACACATAGATTTCAAACTTGTCATCAATTATTGCAGAATGATGTGGGTTAATGTAATTTGAATTGCACCTAATTTGTTCTTCTGAAAGCTTGTCATGGCAATATATTCATACAGAATTTAATAGTAATCTGCCTGTTCCATCAGACATTCTGTGAATTAATACATGCTCATTAAGCTCAGTGCTTAAAAGGCTATCATTCATGTACTATTTGCAAATGCTTGATGCAATGGCAGTATAGAATAGGATGCATTAATCTAAATGTTTAAATAATTAAATAGGTGCTATCTTCTGCTGAAAATCACGGTTGTCTTATGAAGGAAATTTGAACAAACTGAATGGACATTTCAGAAAATTAAAAAAACTATCAACATCTGTCAGGCAAACACGCAAAGTATCTGCATAGAATACATAGTGTATGAAGAGAGGGCAATATTATGAGCCTAAATATTGGTGACAATATAAATAGCATTTCGTATGGAAAGGAATGATACAAACTTGTCTCTTTCCTGAAATAAATCAATATGTACATAGAAAATCTGTTCTATAAAGAACTGGATAACTAAGTAAATGTTTGCACTTGAAATGAAGCTGCCTAGTGTTTAACCTTATTTAAATGACTAGTTAGACTCTGTTGAACCAAATCATTTGAAGATGACCTCACAGATCTGCTGGTCAAAGGAATTCAGAAAACCAACCAGAATAGCATCTGATAGGAATCAGAAGCTGTTCTTAAGTCCCAACAGGGAATCACCATGTAATCGTGGACGTCTGAAATTCTCCTTCACTGTTTTAAACAATCATCATACTTCAACTGTTGTTGAATTTCCTTTTTGCCTCCAGAGCATAGTTGAATGGGCTGGCACTCAGAACATTCCCTGCTTTTGGAACAAGTTTATCTTCATCTTTACAAAGGCATATTCAACATTGGGCAAATGATAATGTGAAATGTGCTAGGATGGACCTGTGTGACAGACCATTCAACTTGTGAATAGCAATAGGTATTGGAAACTGATTCAATTTTAATGCTTTTCAGTTCATAGCAGAAATGGAACCAAAATGTACCCCATGAGACTGTATTTTTTAAAAAATGTTATAATCTATGTTAAAAAATGACAACAAAATTACATGTTGCATACAGGCAAAGAAGACATTCTCACCACTGTTACGCAAGAGGAACACATAAATTGCCTGGCATTATTCACCACAAATATATTTTTAACTCTCGCTCAAAAGTCTACATCTCCTGTATTTTAAACAAATGAAATACATCTATATAGCCATGTTATACAAGACATTATTAGTGTTTAGGTCCTTTCACATAAGCATGGGGAAATTTGATCAATTAAGGATATAAACTAGTATATTCAGTCTAAATTTCTGAGTACAATATGTAGCTCCTGTTGGTAAAGTATTTGTTCAGCTAGAGAGGTGAGTTTTTCAGATCACTGTTTAACAATGGATAACCTTTCAACCTTATACTGTAGTATCATGTTTTCCCAATCATAAGAGCTTGCCATCACCATTTGTTCTATTATTAGTTTCCAAAAAAACCCCTTATAGATTATCAGATAGATATAATACTTTTTGTAGAACTAATTATAAATTGTGTCCAAAAGGTAGATATTCTTCGACATCCTGGTACTGGAATTACAGGCCCCTCTATTGTCTTGAACAACTTTACTTCTTACTTGCTTCTAATAAACATTTATAAGTAGCTACAAGTGCAATGTTTTATAAAGAATGATGTCTTCTAGTGTTCGAAGGGGTTATAAAATAATAAATGCCATTTACTTTCCATAAAACCTCTAAAGAATTGGTTTTTGTTACTGCTGAACATGATTTTGATCTTTGTAGTTATTGGTGCATCCCGTTATCTCAGTATCTTTTTCCAAGGTCTACATTGCTACTGTGCAAATTCTTTGTCTATGGCACACCCTCAGCTGTCAGAGAAGTGTCATCAGCATAGCGCAGGTTACTCTTTTTTTAGCAATCACAATCAGAACCAGCAACTTGGTTGTTAAGCAAAGCAGTTGCTAAGTGAAATTGCGACTGGGTTTACTTCAGCTTTCCTTTGCTTCACAGCCTGCAGAGGTCATAAATGCAAGGACTATTTGCAAAGTTATTTTTTCATCATCACTGTAACTGCAAATGGTCACTGTTTGAGAACTACCTGTATTAATATTTCTTCCTCCAATTTTTTAAACTGTACCATCGTCTTCCCCTCCAGCCTCTCTCAATACAGATTCAAGAATGAGTAAAATGGGGAGAGGATATACAGCTGTGCTTCTCATCTTTGTTCACCAGGAGTCAGTTTATAATAATGTTTAATGTTTTTCGGTTTTTTCTAAAACCAAGCCGAATATCTGTAATCTTCAGTCAGTAATCTTATTTTGCCAGCACATGAAATCAAAAATATTTCTATTATTTTGCATATTTGAAGCTTCATTCTTTGGTAATGATAATGACTTATCTGGTAAGTTGTTCTCTACATTTGTTAGCATAATTTAATTCAAACCCTTGTTGATTCTTCCTCTCGTTTCCCATATTTCTATAAGTATTACATCAATTTGTGTAGCTTTAGGATTTGGTAATGACCAGAGTGCTTGAATGAAAAGCTTATTTCTCTTGTTGTCTAGTATTGTAATTTGGTTGCTTCTGGCTGTTTGTGATTTAACGTGATTTCACAAGGTTGGTCTACCAATAACTGGTTTTCCAACTTTCTGTACACATATACTTGTGTCGCTAGTGATGGTATTCTACATTCTTGTTTCAAGTTGGCTTCTTTTCCAATTGACTTCGATTTTCCAAACATCAGGATCTTCTCGAATGACTACTGTCTTCTTATTGCAGTATGTATCTAAGATATTTAAGGTTTAGCTTCATTAACTTCATCTAGCACCAAATGTTTGTTAAGAGTTACAGAATCATAAATGGAATTTTGTATACCACCTATCACGTATCATCTCCACCTTCTTTTCAAGATAGCTGAGTCACCACATGTCAGCAACATAGTTCCTAGTACTGCCTTAGCTTAAACACCCTGTCTAATGTCATTCTGACCTTCAGTTAAATTTACATCACCATCACTTCACCCTTATATATTCTATGCTTTAGTGAAATTCTTGCTTTGTTTAACATTCAGCTATCTTTCATTAGAATCTACCCTGAGCTAAAAAAAATTAGATCATTTATATTTTTCCTCTGCCAAACCAGAAAGCGGCCCATCCTTACTAAAAGAGAGAATGCTGAACAATGGGTTAGGGAAGGAGAAGTTAAAGATACAATCTAGATAATCAAGTTTACTGATGGATGGGAGGAGAAAGAGGAACTGTGGCATTTTAGGCCTCTTCCTGAGAGTGACATGCTACCCAGGCACTTAGAACACAGTAAAACATCTCACTGGCATAGCAAAATTAGTGCAAAGAGAGGGAGATTTTCTACTTTATTATAGACTCAGTCATGTTACAGCCGGAATGCCATTTTTTAAGAAATGTGATTGATTTTATATGAGACCAATCTGATTTAAAAACAAGTTAGTCCAGTAAACTTGACCCTATCGAAAATCACAAGAGATGCCAAGGGTTATCAGAATGAAAAGGGGAATCTAATATAACCTGTCCAAAGATTAAGAGGATTTTAACTATTTCCCAATAGAATAGAAACAACAAACTGCCTCAACATCAGTTTTACGGGATAGCTAAAGGATTTGTCACGAAGGACCTAATGTTTATGGAGCAAAGTTCTGGTTTAAAATTCACATGCCTGAGCAGCAATTTGTCTCCTCTGCTAAGATATGCAGTTCTTATAGTCCTTCACAAATAGGATGAAGGGCAAGGTAATTGGCTATCATTTTTAAACCCATGCTCCAGA
>JANHFO010003915.1:482672-499610 GCA_032468095.1 Pareas carinatus
GGAAGGGGAGGGAGAGGGGGGGATTTGTTCAACATATTCAACTAATTTTACATAGATGGAGAGTCAGTTTGCTCTAATGGCTAAAGCATCAGACTAGAAAACCAAGAGACCATGAGTTCTAGTCCTAACTTAGGTACAAAGCAGGCTGGGCAACCCTCACTGAGTTGCTTTCTTTCAGCCCTAGGAAGCAGGCAATGACAAACCACTTTTGAAAAAAATTGTTGAGAAAACTGCAGAGACTTGTTCAGGCAGTCTTTGAAAATCAGACTCAACTGATGGAAGAAATTATATTTTAATGCAATGAAATGTTTTGAGCGGTATTTTTCTTTTTCTTTTAAAATCTTCCTCCCACCTACTCCTTTCTATGTAGGTCATTTAAAGAATTCTTAGCACAAGAAGAAATGGATGTCAGAAAACACTGAGAAGACTAAAGTGTCAGCTCAGGCATTAATTTAGACTGACACTGGAAAATTTTCTTTCTTGTTTGCAGTCACACAAATGGCAATACATAGCTTTTTACCATTGAGATGTTTATAAAGTAGAAAGCAAACCAATAAACATTTACAAAGTATAACGGAAGTGGTAATGTTGCTAATTTAGTATGTGTCTAGCTGTTCCATAAGGTTGAATTGACTGCACAGTTTTCAAGTGTTTATCAGTAAGCAGGTTATACAAAGAAAATAGGAATGGTTGGCACCAAGTTTTGCAATAGATGTTGGAAGGTTTCAGAGGAAATGAACAATCATTCAGCAAGGCTGTTTGAGTAGTCTCTGATTTATCACAGCTTACATCTCTTGCCTGCCAGCAAAGCTAAATTCATATGTTATTGTCCCAAACCTGTCACTTTCTGTACTGCTTTTTAATCTTTGTCCCAGAATTACATTCAGAAAGGTCACTGCTATCCAATTAGAACCTTATCAAAGATGCACATGCAGTCTGGATTCATGCTTATCAAGAATGGGTCATAAATCGAGAAACTGCACATCCCGAAGAACCATTACCATAATGAATAAATGAAGGGACAGTGACAAAAATAATGGTGTGTTTTTTTCAAGCAGGCCACTGAATCCTGTTTTTCTCTGTTGTTTATGGCATGTATATGACTAAAATGGTTTCCCAGCAAGAGAAATATAAATAGGAACTAAAGATAATCAATAGAATGTGAACAGGCTAATTCATCAATTATTTATATAAAATGATATAAATAGAAACAATCATTTGGGGGGGGAATGGAGAATTTTTAAAAGTTATTTATTTCAACTGTACTAATAATACCAGGCATTGTAAAGTTGAGATATATGTATTTAATTTAATAAATTAAAAACTATTTTAGATTTAAACTATACTAAAATGTTCAAATTACTAATAAATGTCCAATATGTTTTACAATCCTATTAATTAAAGGGTTTATTTGGAAATGTATAGGGTAATTATAGCTACTAACTTGTTGAAGTTAAGCAAAGTGTTTTATTGCCAATTAACTATATGCAAATATTTTTTAAAAAAATTAAGTTTGCTTAATGTTCTGTAAAAGACTAGAGAAGCTGCATTCACCAATTCTTTAATGTACTGCATGTGTACAGAAAGATTTTCAAACTTGGAGCAGAATTCCAAATGCTCTAGTGAAAGTGACCTTCATCACTTTATTATTATGAATGTATCTTACGATTGTAATCACAGTCTGTTTATTGTATGTATGTAAGTATAGAGGCATGTACACTGGAGACAAATTCCTTGTGTGTCCAGGCAGACACACTTGGCCAATAAATTCTAATTCTGATTACCTTACCATACTAAAGTATTCTACTTGGGGCTGCTTTTGAAGTCTACTCAGAAAATACAGCTGGAGCAAAACTCCATTGCCTGTTCTCAAACAAGACAGAGACATTTTTGCAGAACAATGCACATGTTGCAGAAACTGGAGTCGTTGCCAATAGGTTTCTTGGTAAAATTTGAAGTGCTGCTGAAGACCAATAAATCATGATATTAGCAAGGAAGGAAAAGGGAAGAAAATGATGGAAGAAGAATTATGGTATGGCAATACCTTCACAAAACATATGATATCCTACACATGCACATTAAGGGCAGAAGGTGTTCTAATTACTTTCATCAGATGCTCCATATCACTCTGCTATCCATATCTACTCTGTTACTCCATATCTGCTATAAATCATTTTACAGCTTTGTTCTTGATTTTATTGTTGTTTTCAAAAGCATTGATTTAGTTGGCCTGCCTTGTACATCTTGGACAGTAGGTTTCTGATTTCTCCCCTCCCCCCAGGGTTTTAAAGGTCCAAGCACTACAAAGTAGATCTTTGTGGTAGCTTTCAAAGCCATATGGAACAGACTCCACATGAAGTGAGAAGTGTCCTTTCTCCATTTTTTCAGGAATAAGGTTAGAACAATCATCTTCTACAGAAATTTTGGAACTCAAATTAGCAATTAAAAGCTTTTATGTACTTCATTCAGTTGTACTTTTAGTTTTATAGCTTTGTGTTGGAACAGTGTGTTTTTATGTTTCAATCCATCTTCTATCTATAGACAAAAACATATAGTATCAACTTTTCAGGCCTATAAACAGGCCAATAAACTGTTCCAAACTGTTTAATCAACTGTCATTATTAGTTCCATTTTCAATGCTCTATTTTGTTAAATTATTCTCATCTGCCATTTCTTCCACCACGTCTTTTGGATACAGTCTATCCATAAAATAAAATATTGCTATTTACTTTCTTGATACTAATTTTTGATGCCATTTTTCAAAAGTGTCCTTCATTATGTTAAATGTTAAAATCAAATCATTTTACACACCCCATCAATTAGCTATTAATCAGGTGGTTTCTGTTACTTTAACTAAAATCCTTAGTTTCTTCTTTTAAAAATTGCTTATCATTATTTTATTTTGCAAAAGTTTATTTCTCACAGATGAGCTTTGTATAATTAAACCCAAAATTTTATTCCAAATCTTATTTAGGTTTTTGCTGCCTATTTTAGTTGTTTAAAATCTTAAATTTATGTTCTTTCACAAAGGATTGAAGGAAATCTAACCCAGCATTTTCAGATTTGTTGATCCAAAAGTCTCTAATAGTTGTAGTCAACAAGTGATTTTTGAATATGATTAAAAAGGAAAGTTTTACAAATCAGTGATGTTTCAAAAGTGCTGACTGTACTTGTAAGAAAGATGTTTATTTTAATCATCTCCCAGTGCTCAAAACCCCCTGGGAACAGCCTGCCTTGCAATCTTCTCGGATGGTGCAACGGTTCAGGGTGCATGTCGGCGATTTTCTATCCTCTCCCTTGCCAAAGAGCTGATCATTCTTCATGGCAGTTGTTGCTTTTTGAAGAGCTTTTTCAGTTCATCATTTTTTCTTCCAGGAATCTTTTCTTTAATTTATGTTATGTTGTACACATCACAAAGTATATGATTGAGTAGCATATATTTTTGTGGAATAAAAAAATTAGATGTTATTCATACAGTATCAGATGTAATAAAATGGAATTGTTCTTCTTATAGTGATAAAAGAATTATCTAATCAACAAATGATAAGTCACTTTTTAATCCACTCAGATCATTTATTTTTAAAGCAAGATGGATTTTTTTCCTTTTTCCGATAGATGACTGTTGCTATGAAAGATGACAGTACCAATTTAGTTTCCCAGGTGAACATCTGAAATCTTTCACTTTAATAAAGCTGTCTGGGATGTGGATCCGAACAATCATTTGCAATCACCTTTAAATATGATAAAGTTTTCTTGCAAGATAATTATATGCTAAAATTCACCCTTTATTAACATAGTTATCTATTTTTATTCTAAGGGGGCAGTGCTTATCTCCATTTCTTAACTAATGGAGCCAGCGTTGTCTGAAGACACTTTGGTCATGTGGCCAGCGTGACTATATGCTGAGGCACATAGAATACTGTCACCTTCCCATTGATGTTGTATCTATTTATCTACTTACATCTGCATAATTTTGAACTGCCAGGATGACAGGAGCTGGGACAAGTAATGGGAGCTTACTCCGTTGCAGGGTGCTCAGGTCTCAAACCCAGGCTGTCAGTTTTCCAGCTGACAAGTTCATTGTCTTTAACTACTGAGTCACCACTCACAACCCCGCTGCTACAGAGAATCCTAAATCTGCTAATATAATCTATTTCCAGCATTGCCTTTGGTTGAAGAGAGTAATACTCAAATATAATTGACTACAAACAATTAGAAGGTTACCATAACAATATTATTTTTTGTATTCTCAATTCTTTAACTATCTGTAAGGCACAATTTAATCCTCATCATTCAACTGTCAATATGTGTTTACACACATGCCCAAACACACACACAAAGCATTCCACACCACATCCCCAGTCCTCAAGCTTTCTAGAGAAGAAAAATGAGATTAACTTTCTCAACATAAAGTAACATGAACTATTGCAATAAATTTGATCTGTTCAAGTTCTCCACTGAGAAAAGTGTCATGTAAATCTCATTGAAAAGCTATAACATGACCTTAAGACATTGATTATGTCTTGACTGAACATGCCTAAGAGCTGAATGTGTGGGATGATGCATTCAAAAGTAATAATTTTATTCACAAAATTAATCTTTTAGAAAGGTCATTTCTTTTATACAACAGACACATTACCTACAAACAGATAACTTGTAACCAGAAAAAAAAACATAGAACCTAAGAGCTGGAATTTTTTTCTTCACTTTCAATGTGCTTAAATCTAATACAGGTAGTCCTTGACTTTCAACCATAACGGAGTCCAAATTTTATGTTGCTAAATGAAACATTTGTTAAGTGAGTTTGCTTCATTTTATGACCGTTCTTGCCACAGATGTTAAGTGAATCACTGTAGTTTTTAAATTAGTCAAACTGTTGTTAAGTGAATCTGGCTTCCCTATTGACTGTTGTCAGAAATTACAAAAAGTGATCACATAACCCAGGAACACTGCAAACGTTATGAATGTGAGTCATAGGAATGGCACAATGGTCATAAGTGGGAAAACAAGTCATAACTTATTTTTTTCAGTGTCATTGTGACTTTGAACGGCCACTAAATGAACTGCTGTAAGTCGAGGACTACCTGTATAATGTAGGTTGAAAATGTTTATAATGAGATGTAGCAAAATAATACATCTGTGACTGAGTTTCAAGCTATTAAATGTTAGCCAACTGCAAATGTGGAAATTACTTTTGTTTTTGAAATGATTAGAAAAAATAAAACAAATAAAAGATAAATGGATGTGATTTTCAAGTAATTAAAATTATTTTGAAAAAAACCAAAAGAGAAGTCAAACTATTACATTTATCAAAATGAGATTTAGAAATTAGTGGCCAAATTATTATGGAAATATATCATCACGGTAGGGGAAGGAAAGGTGACATAGGTTAATAATGCATAAACCTTTTTGCCTCCATGTTCAATAATGTTGGATCCATACTGAAACGTTACACAGTATTTTCCCACTTTAAACAATGTAGTTTCTGTGTAAAGTATTATTTGGAGGAACTTTTCCATTGAGTAATTTTAGATATAAAATTTCCTTGGCTAAATGCCCATTTTGTACAATGTAGCTTCTGTTTAAATTGTTATTTGGCTGAACTTTTCCATTGACTAATTTTGGATATAAAGTTTCCTCGCTTAAATGACCACTGGAAAAGGAAGATAATGATGGTACTACTTGGGAACACTTTTACTTTGATTTAATGAGACTGCTAGTTGAATAACCTTGGTCAATGCATCTGTCAAATTCCTTATTCTCACTGTTACGATTAGAAATGAACCAGGCCACCACTCATTAGGAAATAGCCATGCTTGGGAGTTAGGTGGGGATTTGGCCTCCTGGGGAACTAAAGGGAAAGTTGCCTGTTTAGGAATGCTTATCTAAACCCAGAATTAAGACTGCTGAGTGAAATATCAACAACCTCAGATATGCAGATTATACCATCCTAATGGCAGAAAGTGAAGAGGAACTAAAGAGTCTCTTGATGTGGTTGAAAGAAGAGAGTGAAAAAATTGGCTTGAAGCTCAACATTAAAAAAACTAAGATCATGGCATCCTGCCCCATCCCTCTCTGGCAAATAGAAGGGGGAGAAATAGAAGCAGTGACAGACTTCATTTTCTTGGGCTCCAAAATTACTGCAGATGGTGACTTTAGTCAGGAAAATAAAAGACGCTTGCTCCTCAGGAGGAAAGCTATGGCAAACCGAGACTGCATATCAAAAAGCAGAAACATCGCTTTGTCAACAAAGATTTGTATAATAAAAGCCATGGTTTTCCCAATTGCAATGTATGACTGTGAGAGTTGAGCTATAAGGAAGGCTGAATGTCAAAGAATCGATGCTTTTGAGTTGTGGTGTTGGAGAAGACTCCTGAGAGTCTCTTGGACTGCAAGGTGATCAAATCAGTCAGTCCTAGAAAAAATCTACCCAGACTGTTCATTAGGTCAAATGATGAAGCTGAGACTCAGATATTTTAGTCACGTAATGAGAAGAGAGGACTCATTAGAAAATGATGTGATGCTGGGAAAGATGAGCAGTCAAAGGAGAAGGGGATGCCAGAGAATCAGATGGCTGGATGGTGTCATGCATGCAACAGGCATGAGTTTGGACAGACTGCGAGAGAATGTGGGGGACAGAGGCCTGGTGGACTATTGTCCATGGGGTTGCAAAGAGTCGGACAGAAGAAAAACAATTACTACATATAGGATGATTTCCCATCCAGTGAGATCAGTGACAGAATGTTAACTGAAGGCCTGATTGTAAAAAACATTTATCTATAGAAGCCCTGTAGATTCTCCTTTTGCAGAACAGCTTGCCTTCACATATCTAGACCACTTCTTCCACACTGGTTTTAGCAGAATGGAAAAGCTTGAATATTCAATAAGGCCTTCAGGGGATGTTAGCTACTGGGTGTTATTATGGTATTGGTCTTCTCTTTCTCTCTTCCTCTTTCTCTCTGTGTATATCTCTCTTTTAAATTTCATGCACTGGTTTTTCTTATAATTCACTCAGGGTCAATATGAAATAGCACAGCATTGAAATCTTAAAAAATAAATCAAGCTTAGTTTCTAGAATAGCTGACTGCTGTAGTTCTTAAATGCTTTTTTAAAATCTGTCAAAACAGTATCTTTTCAGCGATGTATTCAAACATTGGTTTTGCTGACTTATACTCATCCCACAATATTGGGGTGTTCAACAATATAAACAATACCCTCATAACAATTGCATCCCCCTATAAACGTTGCACAAAATTGAATTAAAATAAGAATTTTAATTCTTTAATTTTAAAGCTGATGCAGTTATAAGAACTAGTACCTTGACACTTTTCTTGTTCTGGAACAAGAGGGCCACAACATTGCAGCTCATAGCTGCTATTATAAATTACAACGCTACAGTTTACCACTTTAAGGCTGTCACTATACTTGTCAAGCATGTATAATTGCTGCAGGGGACCTTCACAATCACATTCTTTACTATTCTATAGAGCCACTTGATTCTGCAGCTGTCACGAACTTTGGTTAATGACACAACATCATCTTCTCTATTCATTTACTTGTTGGCCAGCAAACAAATGGACACTGGCAGGGAAGAAAGGAAGTGAACAGTAGATATAATATTTGTCATGATCACTATGATCCATGATGGAGGAAAATCAATTTCTCTTAATCAACAAGAGTGACTTATTAATGGTTATGACTCCTGGCTGGATGGCGGTGTGATTTGATTATGTTGGAAGAGAAATTAGCAGCAAGAGTATAAGTCTGTCTTTGCCTTTGTCTATTTTCTTCTTGTTACTCTTATCTTATGAGAATATTAGTACGAAAAATATACCTTGATCAGACAAAGAATGAACAAACAGGTTTCAGAAGTATTAAGAAAGATGTAAGTAACCATATTTTTCATTTAAGAGATATAAGAATAGATTTTGACTCATGGTTGCTATGGATATAACCTAATCTTATAAATAATTGTTATACAATATTTTGTAATAAACTCTAACCTCACAAACTGTATAACTGTATCGTATGCTACATGTTAAAACTACAAGATTTCAGGCAAAAACATATTTGCAAAGAAAATTACAAAAGATGATGCAGTTTTTAAGTCAGTGAGAAAAATTGTTACTTAAATATTTAATTTTATGGCTCATAAACCCTGCAAATTAAAAATAAGAACCCTTCTGTTTGTGTCTATTCTGTAATAGTTATAGTCAACAAAATCACTAAATCGAAGTATCAATATTTTTCAATATTTGGAAAAGATTGAGAATTTAGTATGTAACCAATTGCAACGTTATCATCTGCAACCCAATGCCATTACTGCACTTCCAGTCTACATGCAATATAATCTCATCCCCCCCGAAATAAATTACATTAATGTATTTTACTGAATTTAATTACATGAATGAATGAATATATCTAGATTTATATCTGCAGCTATAACTCTAGTTATTTTGTAAGATAAAGAAATCAAAAGCAGAAACATGAAAGTAGAAGAAGGAACAATAGTCAGTCCGTCCTACCTACTTACCTACCTACCTACCTACCTTCTCTCTGTGGCCTGGATTTCAGAAATATTCAGAATACATTCCTAGTGAGAAATGACATATAGCTTCCTATGATTTCCGTCTTCCTATTCTCTATATATTGTTTCCTATGGGTTTAGTTTAGTTTAGTTTAGTTTAGTTTATTTAAATTTATACCCCGCCCTTCTCCCGCAGGACTCAAGGCGGCTAACAGGCCTGATAAAACACAAATACAATGTAATACCTAGACGCAATAAAAACATTAAAATTATTACATGAGGCCTAATTAAAAGATGGGAAAAATAATAAAATGATTTCCATCGAATCATAAAATAATTAAAATGTTTAAAACCCATACAAAAGCCCAGATTTAAAACAGGAGGACAGGGGCTAGGCTAAACCAGCCTGCTGGAATAAGTGAGTCTTCAGGGTGCGGCGGAAGGTCCGAAGGAAGTTTAGATTAACAAGGAGTTCCTTTCCTCTTGATTCCTTCTACAACTGGAATGAGCAATCTGTGCTTCCTTCCAACTCTTTATTTCTGTGAATTTTCTGAACCCATAGAACCACTGAATTTGGTACAAAGCACACTTCGTAGTGGTACTCTTGTTTTTTGTTTTAAATAAGCCATTCAAGCAAGTAAATGTAATGTACCTTGTCACAAAAAACTAAGATAAAGATCAGCCTCCCACTGGTATCACAGGACCCTTGCAACCCTTCACACTTGGCCAAAACTAAAGTTCCTGACCTCAGGGAAAACTTTGTTTCCATTCTAATACTTTTTCTTCAAAGCATTCAGTATAGTGACAACATATGGTTGCCCACAGATCAGTAGCCCAAACGAGACCATTCTTCAGAAACTAGCTAAATTTGAGCTGCAAGACCTGTGCAGTAACATTCTGTAACGACATAGCTATTGACACACGTTTTTGTAACTGTATCCCATAATTTGACCAATTAATCATCTGTATGATCCATTACTGACACTTTTGTAGCTAGAAGAGATATATGATGCCTATGTACTACGTGCAGTATCAGGAAGCTGTATTAATATGCCAACTGATCAAAATACTTTTCCATATATTGAAAATACTTTCAAGAACTGATACCATGTCTGCACTGAGAATCCAGTGTATGTTAGGCGCATGACACTACCCTCAACAGTCCCGATATTCCTACAGCAATTGTAGGCCCCGCCTCCTTGTTCCTACTCTTGATGATTTAAATGTCAAAGTACCATCCAGGGAATGGGGCATTTTATTGGCCAGTAGAATTAATAAAGGAGAATATTTGTAGCTCAGGGTTGAAATGAGGGATTGTTGGTGTTCTCTGAGCTTGGCTGTTTTCTTGCAGACATTTCATTACCCAAACTAAGCAACATCATCAGTTAGTAATGATGGATTGGCACTGATGATATTACCTAGTTTAGCTAATGAAATGTCTGCAAGAACAACCAAGCTCAGAGAGCACCAAGGATCCCACGGTAGAATTCTCTATACAAACAGAAATGTTGCTTGTAAGAATATCCAAACACATAAGAAATTCTGCTTCCATTTGTGCCAATCTGGACAGAAGTCACTGAAATGGAGCATATTTGGGGATTAAAAAGATGAAACTGACTAATTTGGCTAGAAATCATGGGATTGTTGGGTTCTAGTCCCGCCTTAGGCACGAAAGGCAACTGGCCCCAGTCACTCTCAGCTCAACTCATGTGTAGGGTTGTTGCTGAAGGGAAAGGAGAAGGAGAAAGAAGAATCAAATATGTTAACTGCCTTCAGTTATTTATAAAAATAATAAAGGCAGAATAAAAAATATAGGACAGATGTGTCTATTTTTTTAACTTGCATATGCTTCTGAACAAGGTAAAAGGTATAAAACACACTCTTCTGTACAGTAACACTGCTCCCAAATTTCCTATTTAGTTAAATCTTTTCCAAGTTACCTCTCAGGATTTTTTTATCAGATCTAGTTGCTCTGAAAATGAATGAAACCAACTCAGTTGCTGCTAAAGAGCACCTCAGTACTCCTCAAGTATTTAAACTCCTTAATTCCAAAATAGGTAAGATTTTTAGGATGAAGAGTTCATATGCAGAAGACCAATGTATGCAGGAGTTTCTTTCTAGTATACAGCACCATCAGTGATTGCATTCTGGACATTATTTCAATGAAGCTATGGCTCATATTACTGTTTATCAGGCATTATCCTTTCTGAAAATGTTGCTCACCCTGATTTATGGAGAAAGAAGACAATATTAAGTTCTTCCACTGGTGACTCAATAGAACAAAAATGTTCTCAGTTCTTTTTGAAATAAAATTATAATTCATCTTTCCAATATAAAATTGAATGGTTCTCACTTGTGTTGCATTTCTAATTTCTAACTGCTCTTACAAGTGCTTCTGCCTACTTTAATATTCAGGGTTGGAATTTTAACTATGTTGTTCCTAAGACTGCAACAGAAGTATAACTAAATGTTGTATGTGTTTTTGTACAATGTCACTTAATAAATCATCATGCAATCAAGGACTCCCCCTCATAACAATACATATTTCTACATGTAGCTGCAATTCTAATGTGCGCTGGAATACAAAACTAGGATAACTAATAAACCCAAATTTAAAACGCAGCCCTGTTTATACAAACAAATACATTTAGAAAGTAGAAAAAGAACTAGCAAAATAGAAGGGACACAGTGAGGCTTTAGGAAGAAAAATACTGATTTCTATAAGTTAGAACAGATAAGAAAGGAAAATAGCATTATCAGTTTTGAATTATTACTTCTGACATTGTTTCTTATCTTCAGGCAAAGCATTAAAAATATAAAGTGCTTACATCATTGGCTTTCCCAAACTGAATGTGCAGGAATGAGCCACTTATGATAAACTCTAAATTTCAATGTTTATCAATTATAGTAGTAATTTATGTATTGTTCTAAAGCAAATAAACCCACGTTATGGCCTTGTATGCTATTAAAATGAAATAAAATACATAATTAGAAACATAATTAAGACTAATTTTGGAAAGAGTTAATAAGGCAATTGATTTTAAGCTTTCAAAGCCTACAACATCAACATTTTACTTGTAATATGTACAGTAACACTCCTATTCTACTTGTTCAAAAAAAATAGATACACACCTTGCGCACTTCACATGGGAAAATAGAATGCATTATAATTTCTGTTCTTCTCTTTCTCAAAGATCAGAAGTTTTGACATTCTAAATTCCTTGATTGTCAATTTTTCAACTAGTGAATTGCTCATCTAATGCATAGCTGCAGTTTACTTTGACAACAAAACATAGGTTTACAAAATATTTTGGCAATCAAAAAATGGCTTGCTTTTTGTGTAATTTACATGGACAAATAAATAATTTCAGTTTATTGAAGATTACTAGGCACTCCAAAGCAAAACCTTTATGCACCCTGCCTTGGTTACAGAATTTGGGAGAAGGGAATGAATTTCAAATCTTTGTCTTCCATTGGCAATATTTCTTAAACACTGTAAGAACTGAACCTGGTAAGGGAGGAATCAAGTCAAGCCCAACAGAATTGTTACGTAAACATGGAAGGCATGTCTCCGCTTCTCGAGGCCAGAAAAAGAAGGATCAAAGGTCCTTTGATTTACCAGGGTGGGAGGAAAATACCTAGGCTTGACTCCTAAATAGAAAAATCTTCTACAAATCTTTTTTTTGAGGGGGGTATATGCAATAAAATTACCCACTTAGCCTTGTGGAGTCTACTGACTTTAGGGCTGAGTTTCTAAAGACTCAAGATTTACTGCCAGGTCTAGTATGAAGTTTAATAATTGCTTTCTCTGTTATTTATTTTCATAAAATCATCTACAAAGGAAAAGACTGATAACATGCCTTCTGAATAGTAGTACAAGGAATTGCATCATCATCTTGGAATCACATCTCTTATATACTAGCAATCAATTTCAAGATGGATTTTCAAAATGACACCAGCATTTGTTTCTATTAGTACCATTTTTGCTACATCCATACACTGAGACATGCTTTTGAAACCTATGTGTGAAATTCAACAATCTCATCTATACTGTTGTGTGGCTCCATCCCCTCCCCTTCAGTTTCTGATTAAGGCTGGAGACTGACACATTTTCAGGGGTTTGAAAGCAGCAAAAAAGAAGTATTATTTGTGAATGTACACTCATCGTGCTTTTATCATCAAGCCTAAAGCAGCCATAGTTTACAGCTGGACTGCCCTAATCAGTTGAAAATAGAATGGAAGCCCAATTTTAAAAGTTAACTAATGGAAACTAAGTTGTTCAACATCCTTGCAGCTTAGATCCCATTACCTCATTTTGCCACTTCCCTCTCACCAGGCTTACCTCCAGTATTGTGGGTTAAGGGGTTAGAAAGATATTATTGGCTGGCTTGGGTGCACAGCTCCCTCTCTTCAACTGAATGTGCCATGTTCCCACCCTTTAAGTAATGTTTCAATAGATGACTGTGCAAATCAAAAGATCAACCACCACATATTTAGCTTCAAGATTTTATGCCATATCAAAGCTTCAGGGTTGAAAATAATTTGAAGGTGCTATTTTTCCCTATGTTAAAATAACGATCAATGTCGACCACTAAGAACTCAACTTGATTGGATAAAACTCTTCAGCTTTCTAATCCCTGAATGACCTATCAGGGGAGTTTGAACTACCCAAGACTGCTAACAAATATTATATATCTATCTTGGGGGGAAATGGATAATACCATTCCTATCTCTAACCATGTCTTCCTTCGTCTACGTTTCATATAATTATCTCCCTCCCCCCCCCCACCTGCCATCTTCTGAGTTCCTAACTTTAATTTATGCCTTTAGATGATTGTTCTTACTATGCCAGCATTTCCTTCAAAAATCCTATTTAAAGGTAACTTTCCTTTGTGCGCGTGTGATAAATCTCATTTTCTTTGCTGTCAATTCATTTAGAAGTTCTCAAATTGGTCAAACAAAATTTGCTGTCATAGAGCAAATCAAAACTGATTACATAAATAGTCATTGTTTGGTGACCATGCTAAGTGAAAACGCATGCATATTTTATCATAGTTTCTCTGCCTTACAAATCTGCGAAGATCATAAACACAAATATTTATTGTAGACTATTTCAGACAGAATCAAAATGATCTACTATTAAGTGCTCCTTTTCAGCTATATCTCCATCTAAATGTACTTCAGTGCTTCACTTCACAGCACTATGGAAAGGGCTAAACCAAATTTTGACTTCAGTTCCTAAAGCCCACAACACTCTTCTATAGTTACGCATGCCATCCACATTTAGATCTTACTATATAAGTGAACTCTTTTCGGTACAAAATATTTCAATTCAGAAGCCATTCTTCAAACCAATGTCATTACAAATATTTTCAGCTGCTACATATATCATATAGTCTTATTGTCTTATGGTCTTGAAATGTCCTGCTATTTAATTGAAAGTCTTTTCAAGAAGCTTTGTTGCACTTAAAAGATACGTCAATTTTATTAATCACAGGTATTCTCTGAAATTTTGCATTTACACTATGGCTTATTATACTGTGTTTCTCCTAAAGTAAGACCAGGTCTTATATTAAGTTTTTTCTCCAAAATACATATTAGGGCTTATTTTCCAGTTAGGTCTTATTTTCAGGGAAACAGGGTATTAAATTTTGGAATAATGTACAATTTTGGTTCAAATTTTAGCTTTGGAACATGCATCAATTTAATGATGTTGCAGGGTTCATATTTAAAATTGATTTGACTGTTGTATTGCAAATTCTAATCAATGATTTTGATTATGAAATCCTTTTTAAAGAAATGTTAAAATTAGATTTTCAAACATGTGTCAATTTTCAATGTAACCAATTTGGAGGGAAAATGCAAATTTGCATATTTTGAAATAAAAACTCAAATCAGTCCCTCTCCAACAGATTCCTGACCTGCTTATAAAGGATCCCACATGTGCTTAGATTTTCTTAAAAAGAACAGCTCAGCTTTAAGACTGTTTTTCATACATCACTCAGGAACACAACTGATGGACACTCTTCTTAAAGTACTCCCTTTTCTTCTTAGAACCAAACAGCAAGTTAACAACAGTCATAGCTGTAGGCATTCTTCACTTTTTGTCAAGAACGTTTATTTTCTTGACACTAGTCTGCCCTATTAGACAGTATGGTGGTAGTAACAGGTATCAGACCAGAAACCCAAAAATCATGAGTTCTAGTTTTGTCTTGGACATGAAGCCAGCAGGGTGACTTTGGGCCAGTCAGTCCTGGGAAGGAGGCAATGGTACACTACATCAGAGAAGCCTTAAATCTCCAGGACGTAAAAAGGTACACAAAGGTACACAAAAACAGTGTGCCAAGTAGACCAGGAGAAGCAAATCTTAAGAAGAAAAAGTATGGTAAAAACTATCTTTCATTCTTATTGTAAAACGTTAAATTAGCATTCAGCGAGAAAGTTAATTGCTACAACTGTTGTGCTACAATCGTTTGGGAAACATTTAAACCTACCTTTCACTTTCTGAAGAACTGTATAAAGATTGCACTGCTTTTTGTCAGGATTTAAATCTCTGATCCCACAGCCACAAACCTAGCTTTGTGCATAACTTAAAATGCTAAAGATTTATACTGGAAGCTGATTTCAGCTAAGGTAGAAACAAGAATAAAAACTTACCTGCAGTTTGGCTCGGGACTCAGCCGCCTCTCCTTTGAACTGCGCGTTCAGCGAGTGACTGCTTGATCTCGCGGAACAGGCAATTTACATTCTGTTCGAGTAACTGTCACGTGACTCGGAGGCATGGCGAAAAGCGCCAGCTTCCAATCGCCAGTTTCTATCCTAGCATTGCTTCGGAGGATGTTAATCTGACTCTGGATTGCTGTTTGCATTTGACAGAAGACTTCAGAGGCTTTTATTCATCCCCTCCATAAACAGCATTATAAAATGAAGATGGGGTTTTATTGTGAAGGGGAAAAAGCTTCCGCAATACTTGTGTATTCTGTGCTGTACTTTCTCTAGGTTTCTTCGGATTTAAATGGGATTAATTTTGAAAAAGCACACATACAAAGAATTTCCAAATGCAGGTTATCACCAGCAGTGACCATATTAAATATATATCTATATCTATATCTATATTTATTCACTATTAAAAATTGATATGCGTTCTGGTTAGCATTGTCTTTGAAAACGGCAAAGAAATTCCAAACCAATTGGTATTAGATTTCGTGAAGCTTCCAAATAAATCAAAATACTTCTACAGTTTTGTCTCTATCCAGTGCCGGGAATTACTCATCAAATGGGGTGGGGGCAAGGATGTGCCCATAAATACATCAATAGATCACAACGTATGTAAACATTTTGCAACATTTTACAAAGAATCCTAAAACGCATGAGTCATTCATTAAAACTGCTAGCCATGTTACAACCCGTTTCGACAAGTATATCTTGCAATGTAAGGCTCTTTTAGGTTTTATACTTATCTATATATAGTGATATTCCTATACCAAATGTCTTTTAAGAGCAACATCAGAGATTTAGTATGTGCTGCAAATCTAACGGATCCCGAACTTTTAATTTGATATGATTTGGCGGGGATTCTTGTTTCAAGAGGGGGGGAAAGAATAATAGTACAATAATAAAATCAGAATTCTCTGCACATTCCTTCTGCCTATCTACCCATGGTCAAACGTTGTATAAATGCAGACACGCACGGTGAAATTCTTCGTGTCATGAATTTCAGCAGTGGTAAAGTTACTTCAAAGCAATATTCTTCCTGGTCCCTTAAGGCAAGGGACCTCACAGAAAATCTTGGAAGTTTTTTAAAATCTCTTTGACTGCTCTAAGATTTGAGTACCGCTTCAAGTTACAAAAGACAGGTACGGGACACTGAGAGCTACCTCCGTAGACAGGGCTCCTTCCTGGATTAGAAAGAACTCCGATTTTTCCAACTATTTGTTAGGATTTTTTTTTTTAGGAAGCCGAATCGATTTATTTCTGACCTTCAGTTCATTGGATGCAAACAGCCAAGCCGGTTTCGAGATAATTTTCCCTTTAAATGACCAAAAGTTCCAAGAGCTTTGCTGCCATTCTGCAGCGCTGGCGAGCAGGCTATTTTCTCATTGGAAAGGTTTCCTGTCCTATCCCACCTCCCGGTTTCCGGCCTCAAGTTAGCCATTACAACAGCCGCCATGAAGCACGCCCCCGCTCCGTTAACCCAGGTCAGCCTCTTATTCCTTGGGGTTTCTCTCTTCCCGTATGGGTTGCTCACAGTTTATGACCGATCACTCCCTGGATCCAGCCTCGTTGGTCGCAGCGCCTGGGAAAAGCTTCTGGTTGTAATGCTGCTGACACATTGCCAGGTTTTCACAACTATGACAAGCTTCTTAAAACAAGAGTTAACTATGTCCTAGGTGAGCGGGAGATCAATGAAT
>JANHFO010003916.1:7035-20166 GCA_032468095.1 Pareas carinatus
ATTCTCCCCCACCCCTTTTCCTCGCAGGGAGCGTGGGGCGCAGGCGAAGGCGGGCGCTTTCTGCAGCCCGGGGATTCTCCCCCACCCCCTTTTTCCTCGTGGAGCATTTGGACACCAGGCAAAGGCGAGCGCAATCCACAGCTCTGGGTTTCCCCTTCCCCCCCCTTTTTCCTCGCGGAGCGTTTGGACACCAGGCGAAGGCGAGCGCAATCCGCAGCTCGGGAATTTCCCCCCCGTCACCCGTCGGGGGAGGGGTCAGAACAGGAGGATAGGGAAAGGTTGAGGGGAGGAGTAAAGCTGGACACCCTAGATCTTTTCAGAATCTTTATTCAAACAGTAAAAAAAGAGAGCAAAGAGGGCTCAGTAGGCTTCTCAGCTGTTTTGAGGCCTTGTCTGGCCCTGCCTTACCTGTTTTTTTCTCTCACCTGCATTGCTGCCATAGGTACTGGTTCTATCGCGGCTTCCAAGCAGTTTTCCGGCATGGAGAAGCAATTTTTTGCAATCTCCTGACCTGCTGCTCCTTACCCCTCCATTAGTACTGTTCAATGAAAAATTCAAAACCAAACAGGAAAGCCCTCCAATCAGGAGAGGCTGAAAAAGTCCTCCAATCAGGAGAAGGGAAACAAACCATATTTTGTCCAATCACAACCTCTGGAATTAAAAAATAGAAATAACTCACGTAAAAATTAATATTTTGAAAAATCCTTTCTTAGTGAGTGTCTAGATGTCAAGATGAACAGATCTACCAAATTTCTGGTTTGTAACTTTAATAGTTTGGGAGATATGGTGATGAATCAGTGAGTGGTATTTCACATTTATATATATAGATTACAGGATGTCTTAAGGCGACAGATAGACAATCCCAAAACTCAGAATGACTTGCTAATGAGACTGGCAATGAGGCTGAGTGTTGAAGGGCAATGATTGTGTTCCGGCAGAGGGAGAGAGGGGAAGGAGGCTTTAGTTCTACCAACCTGGCCACTTTAGTCATAGCTGCCCTCACTACCCTGATCACGGTCCTGTCAGATCATTGTCTTACAGGATAAGTCCTTTGAGGGAATTTTGAACATTGAAGCGGATGTTTCAGTCATCTCTGCTAAGCAGTGCGCTGCTGCCTAGCCAACTGAGTCCTGCCCAAGTGTGTGGGGTGTGTGAGGCCGTCAAAGTGCATGTCAAAGTACGCAATTTCTTAAGGCTCAGCTTTGGTCATTCAGGTCCGCCTCTTTATATTAGATTTTCATGTCAGCCTTTGGGGGCATGACCTACTCAGTAATTTGGGGGCCAACCTGACTTTGGAAGACTGAGACCACTGCCCTATCATTGACTTGGCTAGTTAAAGAACTGGTGTGGATTGACCAATGGCCCATGTCACACAAAAAATTAACAGCTCTCCACTACCTGGTAAAAGATCAACTGCTTGCTGCTCATGTCGTGCCTTCCACTAGTCCATGGAATACTTCTGTTATTGTGATAAAAAAGAACAGTGGAAGGTGGTGTCTCTTACACGATCTTTGTGCCGTAAATTCCTATATTCAACCTATGGGCCCCTTGTAGTGCGGGATACCCAATTCTAATTTGATTCCCCAAGATCATGAAGTGATGGTAATTGACTTAAAAGATTGTTTTTTCTCCATTCCTCTATGCCCCCCTGATAGGAAAAGTTTGCATTTACTGTGTCTGCAGTGAATCATTCAGAACCTGATAAACGTTATCACTGGACAGTTTTACCACAGGGAATGTTGCATAGTCCCACATTATGTCAGCTTTATGTTGCTGGGGTGCAAACGTCATCCATTGGCTTTGGTATATCATTATATGGATGACACTTTAATTGGAACCGCAAGCATACTACCTATTTGGCTTTCAGAAATACAAAATGATTTCAGTTTTATGGATTGCAGATTGCTCCAGAAAAAATACAGCTGCATTCTGCCTATCTTTATTTAGGCCATAAAATGTTGCAATCTTATTCTGCCCCAGTTTTTCCTCGCTTGAGCCTACCCAAAGTTATTTTCTTTGTCAATTCTCAACAGTTGCTGGGCGCTCTCAATTGGGTTCGCCCATATTTTTCTCTGGCTACACATGTACTTTATTTGAGCTAGTTAGTACTTCATTTGAGTTGTTAAGCAAAGAAAAACAACCTGGAGATCTTATTGCAGTTTTGCATGAGGTACTTTCCACTGTTGAGCAACTTAATGACATCTTCAGTGCTCAGTTTGTGAATTGCATTCCTCACAAAAATTGTCAGTTAACGCTTTTGATTTTTTCTACTAGTAAGCTGCCTACGGGAGTATTGGCTGTTTTAGAAATGCAAAAAGTATATTGTATTGAATGTCTTTATTTACCCCATACCGCATCCCAAAATGTTTTGCCATTTATTCAAGTCATTGCTGAAATTATATCTTTGGGACATACTCTTGCTTGTCGGAGAAATGGGACAGATTTAATAAATATTGTTCTTCCCTTACCGAAATCTGATTTTCAATTTTATTCTCAAAATAATCTTTCTCTCCAGTGGGTTTTAACTGACTATGTGGGCCTTACTGAATATCATTTGCCTAAGGATCCTCGGCTTGTTTAATGACTTCATCCTTTCCTGTCTGCCCCTGCTTTCTCCTTCTCCACTGTCGCAAGCACTCACTATTTTTTCTGATAGGGGGGACGAACGAAAGGAGCAATCTAAAGATATAAAAAAGGATGTGTGTGTTTGTTCCTGGTAGGTAATCTCCAAAACTACTTCACCGATTGATTTCAAATTTTCACACACAGTTGCATTTGGACAGGAGCGGGTTCTTAGCTACTTTTTACAATTTACTATTACATTTCAGCTGAGATGGAAGGGCCAACTCCTCAAGGCCGGATGGCCCGTGGGCACCACGCTGGGCTGGCCGGCGGCGGACCACGTGACGGGCGGCGCATGCACGGCGGGGCCGTGGCGGCGGGCCATGCCTGCTGGCCGGTTCGTGGCGCTGCTAGCCGCGCTGCTCTGGCCCAGCCGCACTGTTCTAGCCCGGCCACGCTGCTTGGCCCCTCTACTTCCACATCAGGTGATGGGGAGGGAGGGCAGCCTCCCATTGCCCATCGGCTGACCGCCCCTTCCCCTCCCTTCCTCTCTCCCTCCCTCCCAGGCAACTACCGAACGCAGCTGTGGGACAAGCAAGGTGAGGAGGCGGGGGGGAGAGAAGCTTGGAGGGGGGGAAAGGGGGATCGGCCCCGCCCCATCGGCGCTAACACCGCCCCCCGCAGGTGATCCTCTTGCGGCAGTACGGCTCAGAGGGCCGCTTCACCTGCGGGGGGCGTGGACAGCTGGGGCGCGCTGATGTCTGACAGTCGCTTCAGCTGCTTGGCGGCAGTGCATGGACCGGCTGAGAGGGGAAAAGGAAAACCTCCAAGCTGAAAGTGCTTTTCTCTCTCTCAGTCGGCCCGTGCACCACCGCCAAACAGCTGATTCCGCGGACCAGCTGAGAGGAGGAAAGTAAAGTCTCTCAACACACCAGACGCATTAACAAAGCAGGAGGAATCAGTCCATGCTGGAGCAGAAAAAAAGCCTCCGCAGATCACCCTGAGCCGCGGCAGTGACAGCACGCTGCTTAGAATGCGAGAGCAGGAAGGAACGTCCAATGAAGGCCAGGCCGACCACACTCTGTGCACACTTAGCTTGGCCTGAAGCTCAACCAAGTCACCCGATGTAAATCAAAGTCTCGGCTGCACAGCCATGTGACCCACAGCTTCCGGTGCTGCCTTTCCTATTTTCCCTCCCACATCCCGGCTCCAGTTGGAGGCCCAAGTGCCATTGGACAAGTTGGGGGAGGGGAGGATGGGGGCATCTTTGCTGGCACTGCAGTAGCAGCGGATATCGGGAGGGCAGCTAAAACCTCGCTGGTGCAGAATTCCTTGCCCTCTGTGTGTGAGTGCGCAGGGCACCCCGCTTCTCCCAGCTGCACTTTCCCGATGGCAACTCCGCATATGCATCATTAGCAGAGCATCGAGGGTAGGTGACTGCGGGTCAGGTCGGGCTGTTTTGGTTGGAGGCAGCTGTGGATGAGCGATGGTCCTCTTCGGCCCCTAATGAACACATACGGACCAGGTGAGAGGGAAAGCCCTTAATGCGCTGCTGGCGGGGAAGTAGCCCTGCCTGACATGCCACCACTCCACTCAGTTGGCTGCAAGCACCTTCTCCACCCCTAAAGTCCCTGTTGGGGCTACCCCCAGTCCTCTTTTCTTCCTCTTGGCTTGGTAGGGTGGAGCCTCCTGTGAGGTCCCTCCCTGGGTGTTGTGGGGAAGGACAGAGGAGAGCAGTGCTTGGGGAGGCTTCACACCTGTAGATTGTGAAGCAATCAAAAGACCTAGCTGGCTTTCGCCCTGCCACCCATGCGCATTGTTTTTCTGCTGCTGCTAAGGGCTTTCCTTCCCCCCCCACCTCGCATACTCAATATGTACTATGTACTCTATATTATGAAGTATTCGCATATAAATTGTTACACATTTATGGGTACTGAACTACGGGTATAATAAATTCATTCATTTACTGCACTGTTAACTGAGCCCCAAACTGGGCCACAGCAATGTGTGGCCGGGTACAGCTAGTCATATTATAAAGTACAATCATCATGTCACGATGTCACATCATGTTGTTTCATAGGAAGATTTTACTATCCTGAAAAGTGTGTGATAAATGATAAACACCAGCCAAAAGCATAACAACAGGAGCACAACTCTCCCTGTGAACCATAAGCCACCATGGGAACATGGCGGGGGCACATATATATGAACCTCATGCCTCACATGAAAAGAGTCTGAATTCGTGTGATTAATTCAAGGAGAATATTTCATAGACGAAAGTGGAGCTGTCCAACGGTGCAGTGTCTCGACAAGCAGCATACTTTCTCTCCATGTCCTAATCTGTTAGTGTTGCTGCTCTGGAAGCTTGGACTGTTTCCATTTTTTTATTTTATTGACTGCTAGGGGCATTTGAAGTAAAGATAGCAAGCAGGAGATTTGCCTTTTGTCTGTACTCAGTTTTCACTTGAGTGGAATTTGGATTTTCTTTGGCTTGTCCTTTTTGTCGGCTTCCTACCATTTTGGCTTCCCGCTCCAAAATTCAGGTTTCGCTCAGAATATGCAACAACTTTACCAAATCCTACCTAGTATTTAGATTTTTTTTAGTATGATAATGATAAAATAATTTTTTTAACAAGAAAACTGCTTGAAAGGATAGCTGATCTATCATATGTCTATCTCTTGTAACGTTTTGCTCAGGTGTTCAGATTGTGGAGGTGAGCAGGGAAACAGTGATAGGGAAGAGGCATATTTATAACAAATTTATATGAGAACAGTTTGACCCAAATGCAAGTTACTAAAATAGACCATATAAGCCAGAATGAACCGCCATGCACACATGCAATCAATGTGAACTTTGTGAAGATGTCACAGCCTACTATATATTCTGGAACATATGCTTATATAAATTCAAGACAAACATTTTACTTACCTAAGGAAATAAATGCAAATCACTTGCAAACTCCATGCTTTTTAGCCATGACACAGAACACTATCCTTATAAAATCATATATATCTTATTTCTAGTAGATAGTCCACATTTTTAAAAATATTCTACCTGCATAGAGCAGGCCAAGAAAATGTCTATTTTTGGATCATTCTTCAACATAATAAATTTTTAGGGCTATCCAAGGTGATGTACAGTAGTAGGGCAAGCAGAGCTGTGGGGTGGGAAATGGAGTTAAGATCCTCAGTTAATATCCTCAGGTTAGAGTCATTACATTCCCACAAACAACCCAAGGCCAACCCTTCTTGAATTCTGTTGAACCTTATCCAGCGCCAATTTAGTATTGAACCTTAGTTGACTAGATTCTTGTACATAGGTTTGAGCAATCAACCTTTGAACTGAAACTTATGGTCTTGATCTGTTGTGCCTGACATTAATCTACCCAACTAAAGTTTAGTATTAATTTGGTGCCAGATAAGGGTCAACAAAATTCTAGAGTGGTTGAACGTGGACTGTTTGTGAGAATGTAATGACTAAACTGATGATGCACTTACCTTTGCCTCCCACCTTTGTCTGCTCTTCTCCACAGCTGATAATCATCACTGTCAATTAACTTCTCTAATACTTGTTAAAGTTGGAGAGATCTTTAATATATAAATACAGACAGCTTTCCATAGAGGAGAGAAAGCTTCAGGTAATCCTTGCTTAATGTCCACCTGTTCTATGACTGTTTGTTGTTACAATGATGCCGAATGAGGGAAACTTGCAACAGGTCTTCATAATTGTAGCCGTCACAACATCCTGCAGTCACTGCTGTCTTCTGACAAGCAAAGTCAATGGAAAAACCAATAGGAATTCATAAACGATGATCACATATTTGTGGCATGGTGTGGCTTCATGCTGTTTGCATAATGATGGCAACTGAAACTCCTGGAACTGCTGCTTTAAGTAAGTTCAATCATATGATGCAGTGCCTTATGATTACATTACTTACTGACAAAGCTCCTAGTTCTGATTATTGTTGACTAGGGAGGACTACTTGTACTTTCATCTGTGGTTGTCCATATTTTCCATGTTTCTAGAGGTAGTGGCAGAGGAAACACGGTCAGCTCTTGGATGGTATGCTGTTGCTGGCCAGAATGACTGCCCATTAGATTCCAAACTTTGAATGCAAAGGAAGACACTGGGGTGCCTTCAATTAATAAAGTTTTAATAAACATTTTCCTATAAGGGTAGTCTCGATTTACACCAGTTCATTAGTGACTGTTCAAAGTTAGAATGGCACTGACAAGAGTGACTTATGACACTTGGTAACTGGTTCATATTTATGACGATTGCAGTGTCCCAGGGTAACATGATCCCCCTTTACAACCTTCTGACAAGCAAAGTCAGCCAGGATGGTGCAGTGGTTAAAAGCAGCACTGCAGGCTATTTCTGCTGACTGCCATCTGCCATCTGCCATTAGGTTCAAAAGATCGATTCTCACTGGCTCAAGGTTGACTCAGCCTTCCATCCTTCCGAGGTCGGTAAAATGAGGATTTGATACTTCATGAATTTGATGCTTGCAAAAAGTAGAGAACTAGAAGCGAATACCAAAATAATTTAAACTTTTTTACCTGCTCAATATGGAAATCATTAATGTCTCACTTCTGTTGGCAGCATCAGTGAAGAAATGCATTCATTTGCAATTATTTATTTCCAAACCCTTGGCTTGATAGTAAAGCTTAGAGGGAACCATAAAGGCCAACTTGTGCCAAAGAAAGAATCCATGTATTGTCAGTGTAAAGAAGCATGGACATTAATCTGAAGTTTAACAAAGAAACATGAAATACACATTTTGAAAGAATCAGTACAGTTCCATTAAGATAGAAGTGAAAAAGGAAGGCAGTAAGAATCAACCATGCTTTTTTCATTGGGAATTGTGATGTGCGATGACACCAGTGCAATCACATTTGACTTACATAAATATATCTTCATAGAGATTATCAACAGCATGGTGAACAGTGGTCAGTATAGGGAGGATGCTGATTTCTACCATAACAGCTCACAAGCTTTTGAATTAAAAACCACCTTCAAAACAACAAAGGTGGTATAACAGATCCCTTGAGGCATCTACAATATTTTCCTGCCAATGTGGAAGGCTGATGCTTGCATTCAAAATGACAAGCCAGCTTGTTCCATAGATCTTTCTTTGAGTTGTCCAATCCATCAACTTCACATAAAAACACCTGGAATGTGATTTGCTTACTATACCTAATAGTCTGATTAATCAATAGTTAGCTGCATTAGACCTGTCACCTTTTAGCAAAAAAAAATGGGGATAGTTATAGAGAGCTTTCACTCCTTAGGCATCTGGATAGATTGATCTATGTGGGTGAATATCAAAGCCAGCACAGGCGCCATCATTCTGAATACAGTTTAAGATCTCCTGCTGGAATCAGATCAGCAGTGGCCGCTTTGTCGTTGTTTAACTAGGGGATGGACTATAATAGAATGACCAATAGAACTTGTGAAAGAAACAGAGGAGAAAAAAACCCAGACAGTTACAAAATATATTATTGAGTCCAAGATAATAGAGAAGCATGAAAAAGAGTCACACAACAGTTTTGCCTTAGCCCCTCTTTCCGTTCTTTTCTTCTTTCTTTCTTTTTGCACTTCTGACTTTGCTAGCAGTAAAGATCTTTCAAGAAAACCAAATGGATTTCATTTCATGAACTTACACATCTTGCAGGGTTTGACAAAATCTCAGAAACAGGAGGCAATCAGAGAGAAGATAATTTGATAGCTGATAGGGAACCAGGTATTTTGGTAATAACAAGAACAAGCAATTAATTCAGACCACAGGGGTGGGGCAAACATTTGCTGGGAGCAGAATTGTTAACCAGCTGCCAAAAAGCAGCATCATTGTTCTCTCAGACTGCTAAAAACAATATTTCACAGTTTGTCCTCTGTCATATCAATATCTTCTTCAAGAGAAAAGCTTTGTATTCTGCTTTCAGGGTACAAGAGAATTTATAGAAGCTGTGTTCATTTTTATATTTGCCTATTCTGAATGTATCTATTAAGTTAGGGTCAGTTGAGATGTACTTTTCCTCAAACCAGGTTTCCAAAATTTGTTGGGTAGGAAAGGTGCAATTATGTTTAAAATGATATAGCACATATTTCAGTAAAAAGTGATCAACATTTAAGGCTCCACAAATATAGCTCACTATTGCTGCAACCTGCTATGCAAATTGTGTATCACACAAAGGTGTGGCATGGGGAGGAGGTGCCAGTTGCAAATAAAAGAAAGAGATCCAATGTCAATAATATAGACTTGCCAACTTGGTGCATGCTTACTTGGCCACTTGGACCAGGGATGAAACTACAACCACAGCCCAGCAAGACTTGTATAATTATATTTAATAATTGTTGAATAATAATCATTTGGAGGGGTGCTAAGTAGAATTCTACACAATGGTGCTTTATATGCCAGTAGTCTCCCTGCTCATTAACTCAGGTGAAAACAGAATCTGGGAACTGCTGCAATGCTTACTTCTGATTCACTAAAACAGCTTCAGTGAGACCTATTACAGGAATAACTGTTCTACCTTCAAATTACCTCCAAGGCACTTTCCTCCATTTGTTTTCACTGAGAAGATCCCAAGCACACCTGGAATAAAGCTCTTGGCTTGGCAGTAGGTACAGAGAGTAGGTACAAGAGCTTCACTCAGAACTTAAAAGACGTCAGGATCAAGGTGAGACCGAACTATAAATCGACTACCGTGCTGATTGTATCAAATGCAAATCCAACTTCACATGTCTGAACAACAACACCCCCTATGACAACCAAAACTAGGCACATACGCCCCCAACTTTTTCCAGGCCCATCACTACAGATTTCAAATGTAAGTTACTAAACACAAGAAGCCTCATAAATAAAATGTCTGAATTCCTGCTTCTACTAAATACGGCTCTTTTCGATCTAATATTTGTCTGTGAGACATGGTTGAATGCATCTTTTCCAGACTCTATTATCACAGTACGTGACTATCATGTCTTCAGATCTGACCATGAAAACCATAGAGGAGGAAGTGTTGCAAGTTACTCATAATTGCTGACCGCTCATCTCTTGATTGGCATATTCTATTCAGTGGCTGCAATAATGCTGAAGACCATTGTAAAACATTTTTACTTGAATTCCAAAGAGTAATTAAATTATATGTACCAGTAGTAACCCCCATAGCCAGGAAAAACAGATTACCCATAACAATAAGGAAACTCCAATCAAACCGGCTTCCTCTTTGGCAAAAAACCCAAAACTAGCTACGTTGCTATCTTTAAAAAGTGTTACCAAACCTTATGTCATCAGATAAATGCAGAATGTACCAATTACTACTGTAAGTAAGAGGAAAAATTATTACACACAAAATCCACCTGTGCCTTCTATAATTTTATAAACACCAAACTTAAAGATTTAAAAACCATGCCATCAATGAAAGGGCCAAATGGAAAAGACTGTAATGATGAAGCTGTTAAGACTAATATCTTCAATACATTCTTCAGTTCAGTCTTTGTTAATAGCAATGGATCCAGCCCAACATTTCCTAATCGTACCAAGGCTGATTGCAACAATCTACTACACATTGATTTTACAGAAGACAATGTTGAAAAAGCCCTACGCAATCTAAAACCATCCCTATCTATTGGTCCTGATATATTATGTGCATACTTCTTAGAAAAAGCTCTCTACTGCCATAGCTGAACCATTAAGCACAATCTACGAGTTATTATTCAGATTCAGCACTTTGCCTGACTTATGGTCAATAGCCATGGTCATTCCTATCTTCAAAAAGAGAGACTCCAGTCTAGTTGAAAATTACAGACCAATCTCATTATGTTGTGTCACCTGCAAAGTCATGGATTCAATCATTGTTGTGCCTCAGCCTCCTCCACTGGCTCAGTTGACAGCTGAGAACTTGGATGATGATTCATTAGGAGAGGAGCCCTCTTTCCTTTGGGAACTAGGTTCGGCCTGACCATCCTCTACCACAGCTGTCTTACCAGTTCATCTAGCAGAGGAGGAAGCTGAACCTGAGGCCAGGACAGCTGTGGGAAATCAACAGGGGGCAGGAGTAGATTCTGTCACAGAGCTAGAGGCTGTAATAGCCACACAGGATAAAGGATTCCTGAATGCCCGAACAAGGCACAGTCTGAATCGAGAGGCCCAGAGGATGGCAGCATGCCAGTCTACTGGGTGTCACTGGGGATGTAGCAGGCAGCCCCCACCATCAACAGAGGAATAAAGGACTGACCTTCAAACAATTGCAGTTAGCTCAAGCAACCGTTTGATTTTGGCTTCTGTCCTGCATTCTTGTTTCCTGTGTTTGACCTCAGTTTGGACTCTGATTGTTGCGAGTATCTTGACCCTTGGACCTTGGAATTTGACAACTCTAACTCTGGTGACCCCTTAAACACGGACTGTGGACATTGTTTACTCGTGCTTTCTCTGAAACACATTCCTCTGTTCCTTGAGTTTGCCTCCAGCAATCTATCTCTGACTGAAAGCTTTATCAATCATTAAGACTCTTGCTACTGTATTAAGGTCAGGAAAGGAAGTCTCTTAACTCTTTACTGGCTCATTCCTCAACCTTGTTCATTTGCCCAGAACAATCATCAACCAATCCATTATCCTCCATGTAGAGTCAAATAACCTACTCTCTAGCAATCAGTTTGGCTTCAGAAACAATTGTCCTGTAATCTACAACTCCTGCACTGCAAAAGCATTTGGACTACACGACTTCACCAGGGTAAAGCAATAGATGCAATTTATATAGACTTCAGCAAAGTCTTTGACTCAGTGGTATATCACAAACTATTGTTAAAACTACACTCTTGTGGCATTTCTGGATCACTACATAAATAGATAGCTGCATTCCTGTCAAACAGACAACAAGTAGTTAAAATAAGGAGTGCCATATCAAACCCTGTACCAGTTAACAGCAGTGTTCCCCAAGGCAGCGTTCTAGAACCCACCCTATTTTTAATCTACATAAATGATCTTTGCAATCATATTAAAAGCAACTGTGTCCTCTTTGCTGATGAGGTAAAACTATTTAACACCACTGCTGCCTTACAATGTGACCTTGACTATGTGTCTGAATGGTCGAACAATTGGCAACTTCACATCTCAATTAACAAATGCTCTGTTTTACACATTGGTAAAAAGAATCAGAATACTAAATACAAACTGGGTGAATATGACCTAGATGACAACCCTCACTCTGTCAAGGACCTAGGAGTACTCATCTCCAAAGGTCTAAGCCCAAGAGCTCACTGTAGCAGCATTGCCAAAAAAGCATTAGGAGTTGTCAATCGAATTTTGCGAAGCTTCTTTTCTGGCAGTATTGAACTACAAACCAGGACATCTAAAATTTTCACCAGACCAATTCTCAAATACAGCTCATCTGCTTGGAACCCATAGTGTTTAACAGACATGAATACAATTGAACAAGTCCAGAGATATTTTACGAGAAGAGTACTCCATTCCTCAGCCCGCAATAGAATACTTTATGCCACCAGGTTTGAAATTCTGGACCTAGAAAACTTAGAGCTACGCTGCCTACAGTCTGACCTAAGCTTAGTACACAAAATTGTCTGTTGCAATGTTCTACCTATCAATGATTACTTCAGTTTCAACCACAATAATACATGTGCTAACAACAGATACAAACTCAAAGTGAACTGTTCCAGACTCGATTGCAGAAAATATGACTTTAGCAACAGAGCAGACTATGCCTGGAACTCATTACCAGACACTGTTGTTACATCTCCAAACTCTCAAATCTTTAACCTTAAACTGTCTACCGTGAACTCACTCCATACCTAAGAGGTCTAAGGGGGTATGCATAACTGCACCAGCGTGCCTACTGTCCCTGTCCTACTGTCCCCATTTATTCATAGTCATTTATTATTATGCATACGCATATACTTGTCTATACCTACATGTTTATATAATATGTTCCTACTTATTCTTGTTTTTCTCATATACGCTTGACTAAATAAATAAATAAATAAAATTAAAAATAAAAATAAAGTATATGATGGTGCAGTGCTCTCCTCAACTGCAAAGCAATTGTTTTTCCTTTTTCCGGGGCACAGGAAAAAACAGCCTTGTTATTCTTTGACTTGCTAGGGTCTTGCCTAAAATGTAGATTAATATAAGACCAACAATCGAGAAGTAAATATTACCCCAACCAAGGAACTACCAAGATCACGTCCACCAAGACTGAGAGGGTAAACTACTAGAATATAAAATGATCACCTCCACCAGCATTGATGATGCTACCTAATGTTAGCACCCTAGGCTTAGAACCAATGTTAGGAACAAGCAGATGGTGCATGCAGCGAAAAACGCTGCGGGCTAGGAAGTAGCGATGGAAACCAGTATCACACAGGCACCAAGTACAGTAGGTATAAAAGACTTTATAGACAAAAAGTTAAACACAGTCCAGTCTTCTAAGTCAACAGTCCAGTTATCATACACAATCAAGCAGTTCTTTTACTAACCAAGTTAGCAAGTAGTTTTCACCAGCAATTTCACCAACAAAGTTGGCCAGCAATCTTCAGCAGCAACACACAGGATC
>JANHFO010003916.1:91890-111020 GCA_032468095.1 Pareas carinatus
GAGTCCCACTAGCTCAAGGTTGACTCAGCCTTCCATCCTTCCGAGGTCGGTCAAATGAGGACCCAGATTGTTGGGGGTTACATGCTGATTTCTGTAAACCGCTTAGAGAGGGCTATAAAGCACTGTGAAGCGGTATATAAGGCTAACTGCTAACTGCTATTGCTAACTGGGAATAGTTTAAGATGGGAAAAATCATCAGTTCTGCTGCGAATGACTAAAGCTGAGATGCAGAAGCCTATTTATTTATTTTATTTATTTATAATTAGATTTATAGACCACCCTTTTCCGTTGCGACAGACTCAGGGTGTTTTACAGCCAACAATAAAACACAGATATACATATATATGTTAAAACCACATTAAAAATAAATATTGGTGGGCTGACAATTTAAAATAACTAATCATTGAAACCAATTTAAAACCTAATTCATTAAAATCGGGAATGGAGAAAGGGGGCAGGACTAAGTCAAACCTGCTTGAACAAATAAATGTGTCTTAAGAGCATGACGGAAAGCACGGAGGTCAGTAATCATCCGAATCTCTATGGGGAGATCATTCCAGAGGGTGGCAGCTGCCACAGAAAAGGCTATCCCTCTGGGGGTTGTCAGCCTGCTTTGTCTGGCTGACGACACCATGAGGAGGCCCTCTCTATGGGAGTGGACGGGTGGGTTGAAGGTATCATATGGTAGAATGCGGTCCTGCAAGTAACTAGGCCCCAATGCCATGGAGTGCTTTAAAGGTGGTTACCAAAACCTTGAAACACACCTGATAGACCACAGGCAGCCAGTGCAGCTCACGCAGGAGCGGTATCACATGGGAGCGCCCTCTCGCTTCCAAAATCCCCTGTGCAGCCGCATTCTGAACCACCTGAAATCTCCGGGTGCATATCAGGGGGAGCCCCACATAGAGAGCATTACAGTAGTCCAGATGAGAGATGACCAAGTCTTGAGTGACTGTGCGTAAGGCGTCCCAATCTAGAAAGGGCTGCAGCTGGCGGATCAGGCGAACCTGATAAAAGCTTCCCCTGCCGACGGCTGTCATATGATCTTCTAACGACAGCCATACATCCAGGAGGATGCCAAGATTGCGGGCCCTTTCCTGAGGACTAATATTTCGCCCTCAATAGCCAGTGATGGAATCAGTTGGCTATATCGAGTCGCCAGAAGCCACAGCCACTCAGTCTTGGAGGGGTTAAGTCTAAGTCTGTTCCTCCCCAGCCAGATCCGCACGGCTTCAAGGCACTGGAACCTCATTTTGATGGCATCGTTGGGATGTCCTGGGGTGGAGATGTACAGTTGAGTATCATCAGTGTACTGATGTAATGCTTGGTCTCAGTCACAGTGTGAACTGTACTGCAAACATGGCCTCATCAAGAAAAAGGTTGAAAAAAATGAGATAATTACAGTGGAAGGGGAAATTTGCTTTGATATACAAGTGCTTTGGATTACAAGCACATTTCTGGAACTAATTATGCTTGCCATTCAAGGTTTTACTGTATACTGTAAATTAGACATCAGTCTTGATTTTGATTCTTATGCATATGCTTTGACAATAAATCAGGTTAATTGAACCTTGATGTGTGGATCTGATATTTCATGCCTGACATATGGAATTGTATCAATGTCCTCATTTATGTGGCAGATGAAGGATCTACTGGTTGATATACTACATGATATACCATTTTCTCTAGCATACTGTAGCACTCACTGGGACTATAATAGCCATGACATCTTCTCTTAATAATGCTTTTAATATTGTTATCATTATTAGATCTGAATGTGGTCAGTTCACCTATAAATTGTTTGTATTCAGTATAATCTGAAAAGAAAACTATTATTTCTATCTTATAAATTCATTATTTCTATGTTTTAAATCACTAGATTTAACTGAAATTTGAGATGTTTTTTCTTTATATGTAAATGATTTATATAGTATGAGCTGCTTTAAGCACAACCTACTTATGAAAAATATGGTATAGAAATGGATTAACCATGTCTTGTCTAATTTCCATGGTTTTCTACTATTCTAAACTGGCAGACCTCAACTAAATTTCCTTATCTATTTTTGATCTTCAATTTAACTGAAACTTGTCTTGGAAATTAATATATCTCTAGTGATGATCCAGCAGAAAATCAAATGCCGAACCGTCATCATATATTAGTTGTGCACTAATAAGTGTATGGTCTTCATATTTAAAGTGTGTAGTATTACCTGTTATCATTATTCCATATATATGATAACTTCTTGGGAAAACATAATTTCAAAATTTTTACATAGAATGAATGTCTATTTATTCAAATCAGTTGGCAAATATGTACCATTACTTGGGCATATACATTATAGCAGGTTTTTATCCACAGTCCTAGATCTGGATATTGCTAGTTGGAAATGCTTAAGTTGAAATACCTATACAGTTCTTTTATAGACAGTACGATGCATGCATAATGTTGAATGGATTTATCTATGTCTATGCCATTTTCATAATAAACCCAGTTTGTAGTATATGATGAGTAAATACAACCTTCATAAATATGCTTTTTATTCCATAAAATCCACATCTTGAATATATTTCCTGATAAATTGCATGTATTTGAGCTACAGATTTCAGCATGAAAAACCAGAAAGACAATATTGAGTTCATGTTTGACATAGGAACAGACAATCCCTGTAATTTTTTTTTTAAGCCTCAAACAGAATCGATGAAATGAGAAAGAGTGATTAGGGACATGTACAATATGGAGATCACATCTTTCAGTTCCCAGAAAAACAAAAGAACTCCATCTGAACATTTTGTTGGAACATTTCAAATTAGCTGCATTCTGGTGAAACAAATCTCAAAACAGTTCAAATTCTGTCAGAACAAAATTTGAAACTCCTAATTATTCCTGCCATAGGAAACAGTAGAAATACAGAATGAAGTCCTTTTTATTCCAAGGCTACCAACCCACCAATTTTTTTTAAAATCAACCACAGAGGTTAATTTAAAATATATATTTGAGGCTTTTAAGAAGGCCACAAAGCTAAATATCTCAGCTACCACCAGAGTAGGTATCATCTGAAGATCAAACAGCTAAGTAGAAAATAATTCTACTCATTCTGCACAAAATAGTTTTCCTTCCCAAATCACCTTTCTTTCCTTTATTTAATATAGGTTGTCTTGCAGATATTATTTAGGAATGTGGATTGCCTAATATATCAGTAGTGCAGTACAGCACACTGAGTTTAGCAGAGTGGCCACTACAAGCTCCCCTACTCACAAACAGTGGTTGCAACTTGTTGGGTTGAGAAAGTTAGCAAAAGAAAGAAAAACAAAGGGTGGCATTGCTGCCTTGTCCAATAGTATAGAAGCCATTCTTGGTTTTGTATCCTAAAACATTCAAGAACTGAGAATAAAAAAGGAACATTCCTGATTCATATATGCATCCTTACCTAGACACACATACACAAGCCACTGAAGTACCAAAGAAGAGAAGATCATCAGCAAATAGGTCAAACCAACACATTCAGTGTCTCTACAGCAAAATGCACCACAGACTGTTTGGTCTACCAACAGTGACACAATAGTCTGAACAGAATACAGATACAGTAGCATCTTGATTTAATGGATCTTCATTAAGGGAGCTTGGACATAACAAATATAATTTGAGTCTAGATGTTTCCTTGAAAATTGGTAGTAATAGTAGGAATATTGGGCAATTGGTGAAAAAGGAAAGGGACCAGTTATGGTCTCTGTAGCTTTTGAACTTCTAGTACATGGCCTGGAGGCAACAAAGTAAGCAGATCATTTTTCCTGGTTGCAGGCATCAGCAAGAAAATTCCAGTCTAGTAACATACCATTCCCAGTGCAGCTGAGATGAGCCAGTGGTTAATACATCAGGTTAAAAAGCAGGAGATCATGAGTTCTAATCTCTCCTTTGCCATGAAAGCCAGCTGGGTGAACTTTGACCAGTTACTGTCTCTTAGCCATAGATCACCCTGAAGGTGGGATAAAAACAAACAAAATAATGATAACAAACAAACAAACAAAACAGTTGACTACAGTTCTGAACTCTGCCAGTTGGAAGCATCAAGACACTCAACACATATTTTACACAAGTGCATAATAACCAATGGATTTTTTAACATGTCCCTTCAAATGTTAATAGTCATCCTTTCTTCCCACATGACTCATTAAATTGAAATTTTCCTGCATACACAAAGCTTGGCAATCCAGCTGAAACCAACCAAGATAGAATTTGTACAGTTTTACATGCACATCAATAAGAAAATGCAATCCACTCAAATCCAGCACAGGGGATTAGTCTTTGCTGTTTAAAATGCCTTCTAAACTCCCAAAAAGTCAGTCCTCAATCTCAAGGTTTCCTGAAATTTTGACATTTAAATGTTGAAAAATGTGATCTTGCAATGTTATTAGCTTTTTGTCCTTTGGAACAAATAATAATTTGCTAATCATATAACAGTTCTGTGATGAGTACTAATAATATGTAGAGAAACCTTTGTTGCATTTATAAGAATTTATAATTAAATTCCCTTTAATTCACTTCACTTCACTTCTAGCATACTCGTGTTTCAACCCTGGAGTAGCCTCTGGGTGACCTTTCTTTTGTCTGCTTCTTCTGTATTGTTCCTTCAATGAAGTAGACTTCATTGAAGAGGTATCTCAAATTATGGATTCCCCAAGACCATGTATTGATGTGGAAAGCTATGTTCAGTGTTCACTGGGTTTGTATATTTAAGTATATATTTATTAAAAAAGAGCTTAACTCCTTGAACTCTCCTTTCCACCCTCCATTCTTTAATACCTCTTTGTGCTGTTGCTTTAGGAACATGCCAGAATAAAATATGGAATAAAGCAGCAGTTTGTGACTCATGAGAAATTGAATGCTTCCAGAGATTTTAGAACCCGAAATGTTCAAATATAAATGAAGACTCATAGAAATAAGTTTGTTATGCAGAATAGCAATAATCAAGTGCCTGGGAGTAGTGAGGAGCAAATAAGGAGGCTAATGGAAGATGAGTAAAATCTGTAAGATAATGATTGGAGACAGAAAGAGGTTTAGAAGCAGTCTTGGGATATTAATGAATGGTTCCATATTCTTGATACTGGAACTGGAAAAACAACTACATCACAAATGCAATCATACGTAGATTGAATAACCTAAATTATTTGGTTTATTGATTTTAAGTAGATATAAAAACATATTTAACTACAGCTACAGATGCCTTAAATCAAATAATTTAGTTGACAGATTTCAGAACATGAATGTTCTCATTAAATGGTTGCTATGGAGGGCCTGGCTATTTACAGTATTGCTACAATTGTGGATGTGACTATTCACAATATCTACTAACCAGATGACAAACTGGTTAGGTTGTTTTTTTGCTAATCCAGAAGGCTGTTTGCTTTTCAATCATATTTTCTTACAGTGTAGGACCCAGAAACATTTTGTTTTGGCTAATGAAAGTTCTACAGACAGATCATTTGCTTCACTAACTTTCTGTTAAATCACAGGTGCCAAAGCAAATAAGCAGTGAAATACTCCTGCTGATTAAATATATTTTGAATAATCTTAGCCACTGTAGTTAACACTGTGTTCAGTTCTTTGATACACTAGAACATTACTCATGTAGTTTGCTAATACCTAAAAGATATATTATTGATCAGTTTTTCTCACCAACTGATAAATCACTTCAATGAGAAGTGAATTTAACCTTAATTTCAGTCTTACATATAGAAATATTTTATCTGAAAATCAACAAACCTTTCAAAAAGATGTCATTCTAAATTACAATAGCTTTTTTAACCAAGCTGCAAATTTACCAGCATGAATACTATTAATTCTTTGTACTGCATTTGGATTTTAAAAGTTATTCCATTTATAAAACTTAGAGAAAGAACATAGTTTGCATTCATCTCTGTGTGGGGGGGTCACCCTTCTGGCAACTTATATAGTATTAACTCAGAACACCTAAGACAGAAAATTAGGTAAAGAAAATGAAAGGATTCTAGCAAAATTATTATTGATAACACTCCTTACATTTAGTAGGAGAAAAGCATTTTAAAGTAAAGTGATTAAGGAATTTTTAGCAACCAGCAAGCAGGTTAATTGATATTCAATCTCTTAACAGATATTAATTTCCATCTTTTTGTTTCACACATTCCAGTATCTTGTTGCAAGTAGAGCTAGGAAAGGAAATCAGAGGCCCTCCAGATGTCCCTGAGGTTGCATCCTCCTTTATTGACTATGTTGGCTGTGCTGCTTGGAGCCATAGTTCAGACCCATTTAAAGCAGGTCATCACAAGGTAGCATCCAAACTATACCGGGATGAGTAAAGAAAACCAGGAGAAGCTATTTTTCTCTTTACAAAATACTAAACTGGCAGTCGCTCAATGAAGTTGAATCCTGAAAGAATCAGGACAGAAAAAAGGTATTTTTTGGGGGGGAGGTTGTACCTAACATGTAATTCAACTTATTTGCTTCCATGAATTGTGGTGCTGTATACTAGTTCATCTGGCTTCAAAAACATGGTTGGATCAATCCATGAAGTCATGGAGATCAGTGGCATTAGACCTGTTGGAAGTGGGACTGTTTCTGAAGACCATCTACTGGGACACCAGTGGGCTTATTTGTGCAGTTGATTGGTCACACTGAAAGAAGATTAGTGGATTAGATGGGCCAGAATTACCTTTGAGGAAGGCACTACTTATGTCAGACCCACTGTCATTGCGGGCCAGTGCCACTGCCATCACAGCCACACGGACCCATCCTAGCCCCTCCCTCACTGTGACCCCCCCAAAGACCCCTGCCAACCCCCCATACCTACCACCACAGCCCCTACCAATCCCCCCATGACTGCCGATGGTCCCCCACAGTCGAAGATCCCCTACCCATGTTGTCACCCTCACTTCCAGGGAGCGCCTCACTTGCTCCCATGTCTGGCCCGTGGGCTAGATACAGGCAATCCACAGGCCGTATTCAACCCACAGGTCGCCTGTTTGACATATGTGTTCTAGATTCAAAACAGTGGCTTATAAATTGAAATCCAGTCCCACGTAATGATGAGCATTCTAGTCTACTACATACGTATACTAATATTTGAACATGTTATTTTGTGGCAGGGCTCATCCTATTTGAATCAGTTAGAGCAGCACATTCCAAGCCCGTACTGCTGATTTTTATTGGCATGTGTAAACAATGTGTGTTCACACCTAGATATACAAACATCAAACTAATATATTAATTTAGCAGAACATCAATTATTAAATGTAATGGTAGCATCCACTTTCTCACAGTTCAGTCATCTTCTTACTAAAACTGCCATCTGTGCTCTCAGAAGGGAGGGAGTCACTGGCCTTCACTGCCAATTGGCTGAAACCTCATATTGATACCAACTGGGAGAAACATCTGCTCCTCCACCTGGAAGGACATTGATGGCAATCTGCTGCCTTAACAATCGGCAATGGGAAAATTATGCTTAATAATTACACAATCACTGTTTCCAACTCACTTTCTATCTTGAAATTAGCATGTTGAGAAGTTATTCAATAAATAATCCTCTGGTGGTAATTGCAGTCAACCTTAGCGAACAAAGGAGTGCAAATATCAAAATGTACAATTACTATTTGCGATAAGAACTTAGGCCAATTCTTTAACCATTGAGCAGGAGCAGACATGCCAAAGGGATCAGTCTCCAAGACCAAAGTTTATTTTTTTTCTCAATGTGAACTGAAGCTTAAGTGAAATAAAAAACTACAAATATGAGGTGTCTATAGAAAATGAAATCCTGAGTTTTAGTTTGCTGTCTTTCATTAACAAGGTCACACTCAGTTATATCACATGGAATCTATATTGTTTGAATTTGATGGGCAGTTCCAAGAAGAGTTAAGATTTTTATTAATGTTCTAACAATATAATTTCCAAAACTTATGGAGAATTTGAATATTGTACCACTGCAATCCACTATTTCCCATCCAATTCCCAATGGATTGTGGGACAGCTTTATTTCAGCAACCTCGATAAGGCTCACGAGTCCTTACAAGTTCTATTTTCAGGCATCTTTGGCTATCTATAAATAAATGTTTCTCAAAGGTTTGAGGCTATATGAGGTAGACAGTATTTCCTATGATACTCTATTCATTATTTCCCTTCTTTTTTGCTTGTTTCTGGGGCATCACAGAATTGTTAGATGATGTTTATGGAATAGGAAATTCAAACATTTGAATGTGTTTGTTTTATGTAAAATGCAAACAGGTTCAAAATTTGGAATATAAAATAGATAAAAGTTCTGCCACATATTATTATGCTTAAAAAATCCCAATAAATAATTCCTAGGAACGGATGAACTTGGTTTGACTTTTTTTCTAGAATTAGTTTTGAAGGTTTAAATTTTGCCCCCCCCAAAAAAATCCCAGCTTTTTCCACAAGTTGTATTGTCCTGCACATATGCTTCCCATTTCAAGATACAACCTTAACCATCCAGTTTTCTAGTCATTCTGTATATTGTATTGTGTTTTGCAGATCAGTAAATATGAGGAAAACTTTGGAGAGGAAAATGTAGATAGTGAAAAGGTGTACCAACTGGACTATGGATGAGTGCATTGAATTTGGGAATCAAGAATTACTGTTGGTTATATGTCTAATTAATTAAATAATTAATTAGAGATTTCTTTCCCATTTTTTTCATTTTATAGGTAACAAGGTGGCAAACATACTGACAAGGTTGAAAAAAAAGCTGCTGCTCAGCTCTTCATTGTCAACTTGCCATTCTTGGGATGGGATGGGGAGGGTAGACGATAAAATAGACAATCTAAGTTTAGGTCTACAGATTGTAACATCTGATGAACATTCTCAAGGCCATTACTAGCAGCTACTGGCTGAAGCAGATGGTTTCCATACCAGGAGTTGAACCCAGGCTACCTGAGTGAAAACCAGAAATCCTAACTGCTAGTAATGGCCTTGAGAATACTCAAAATAAGAGAATAAGAGAGTTGGAAGGAAGCTTGGAGGTCTTCTAGTTCAACCCCCTCCTCAAGCAGAAGACCACCTTCTACCGCACATTGCCCAGCAACATATTAGATCCCACAGAGTTGGTCTTCTCCGAGTCCCGTCCACCAAACAATGTCGGTTGGGGGGTCCACGAGGAAGAGTCTTCTCTGTGGCTGCTCTGGTTCTTTAGAACCAATTACCGCCAGAGGTCGGGATCATCCCCACCCTAGTGGCTTTTCATAAAGCTTTGAAGACCTGGCTTTTCGGCAGGCTTGAGATTGATCACCTGAGATCTAAGCAAGCATGTATGATTGTTATTTTTTCTGTTTATTTTTATCTATTCTTCTTATAATTTAATTAATTTGTTGTTAGCTATGTTAATTTTTTATATTGTTTATTGTAAGCCGCCCTGAGTCTATGGAGAGGGTAGGGCATATAAATTTGAATAAATAAATAAATAAATAAATAAATTTAATTATTTTAACTGTGGTTTTAATGTGTGTTTGGTTATGTATATATGTGTGTTTTTATGGCTGCTCATTGCTCTGAGTCCTTTGGGAGTAGGGCGGTATATAAATTTAATTATAAATAAATAAATAAAAATTACTGACCAAATATAATACAAAATTTTGAAGTAGATTTTAAAAATTGTATGTACACATTTATATTTTTCTCATATCAGATTCCGTTTCCCAGAGATCATTAACTAGGCTGATATCATAGTATCATTGTGGTTACATATCATAAAAGTGTAACCCAACTTTTAAACTCCATTTTAAAAGTATAATATCAGACTTGAATGTCAGGAATACACATCAATTGTATTTGTGTGTACAGTACATTGGCATGATATTTGGTTAAGAAAGGAAATATTCAAGAAAGTGAAATAAATATGTGATGTTTAACAGCTAGTAGTAATGAAATCAGACCTGGAACAGAGCAACAGAATACAAAGAAGACTTGAAACCTTCTTTTAGTCCAGCCATTACATTTGAGATTTCCAGCTTTTAATTGACCGATGATAGTAGATGTGATAATGATGCTCATGCAACCTAGGGAATATCAGACTGCAATCCAGCAGCGGTTTCCAGTCTACCAAGTAACAATCAGGAGAAGAGGAAAGGGATAACAATAATTCCAATGTTCTGATTATTTGCTAGGTGAATCTAAGAAAGAATCATCTTTTCACCATTAGTAAGTCTCTAAATAACGTTTGTTTCTGTTCTATAATCCTGCATTGTAGCACTTAACCTTAAATCCATTGAATTCCATGATATTAAACTTTATCCAAAAGTAAACTATTAGAAAGCATGTGTGGTGAAATTCATTGCTCATGACATACAGTCCAACATCTTATAGTGGTTACATAGAAATCTTAGGAAGCCCATAAAGTAGAATTCAGAGATGATAATCTTCCACTAACTCAAAAGCATAAGACTATTCTATTTGGCAACTATATATAGCCAGGACTGTAGACATGTACAGCAGTTTTTCCCCCAGTAAGTAATCATCACTCCATCATCATACATTCACTATTCATTATGCATGTTTTGAGGGAAAAGAAGAGACTCATATATTTATGGGTCAAATAATTATGACTTTGAGATCACTTTCTTCCATCTCATCTTCACAGTGATGTGGTGAAGAATTCTAATCTATGCCTGAATACAGTAGAAGAATGTGGAGCCGAGGATCTTACAAAGCAGTCGGTTTAAATCTAGTACTCTTGAGATGTTTAATGGAGTACAAGTTCCAGAATCTAAACCAGACTTTGACTTTGTTGGCAGAGAAGTCTAAACAATGGAGTTCCAACACTTCTCAAGGACAAGAGGGCAGGAAAGACCACATTACAGGTAGGAGATCCTTGCATTTTTCTTTTTCTGGGATTTCTGTAGGTTCATATCAAGCTGCCCTGCACCATCAGGTGATCCAGGTAATTAATTATATTTACAGGAGAACAAATGTGCGCCTATTTCCTCTTATCTTTCTGGAAACAATTAATCAGACTTCTGCTTTCATTGATAAACCAAACAAGTATGATTTCTGCACACCGAGATAAGTTTGTAATATTAATGATACTTATGGATGAAAAATTACTTTTGCACTCATTTGGGGGAAAAAAACACCCATATATCAAAAATATTTTCCCAGGACTAAATGTAAATTCTTGGGAACGTGTTAGTGATCTCTCCATCCTTTTCCCTGCTTCCTGCTTTACCTTTTCGTTTCTGCTTCTAGTCCTTCTCCTTCTGCTGCTCTTACACAGTAGCTGGATAGCAAAACAACAAAGCAGGGTTGTTGCTGTGTACATCTCTGTCGGCTGGCGACCCCCAGGGGGAGAGCCTTCTCTGTGGTGGCTCCCACTCTCTGGAATGACCTCCCGCCAGAGATTAGAACTATTACAGACCTCTGTGCCTTCCATCGAGCGGTTAAAAACCCATTTGTTTACCCAGGCCAGGCTGGCCTAATCTGCACCTTTTCCCTTGCCCAAATGCTATTAATTTTAAATTATTATTCGGTTTTAAATTGGTTTTAGATTTGAGACTAAAGCAGCCACCGAAATTATTGCTTTTATATTTCTTTTAATGTGTTGTTTGTGTATTTGTTATAATTGTTTTTATATGGCTGTACACGGCCCTGGGTCCCTTCGGGGAGAAGGGCGGTATAAAAATTTAATAAATAATTAATGATAATAATAATAATAATAATAATAATAATATCTGAACACGGCATCTGCCGGCTCAGAGGCGATAAAACTACCGAAAAACAGAGCAGCGAACAAGCAGAAACCTTTGGCAAATCCCTGCTTCCTGGGCTCTGATTAGCTCTCACCAGGCCCCAAAGCTACTTTGCCATAGGTTCCGGTGGGGCCACATCAGCCCGCGGCGTCATCAGGGGGACATTGAATGTCTGGAAACCTTTGCGCCTCCTGAGAGGACGGCCTCCCGTTTCATACACTGGAGAGTCGCTTGACATGGAGAAGGGGGGTCATACCCAAATACACACACATCGCCCAGGGGAACCGGAGACCCAGGAAGGCAGGGAAGGGGCGTTTGCATCCCAGCCAGACATGTCCCGGGAGGGGCCCTGATCCGGCAGGACTCTGCTGGCATCAGGGATCTCAACGGGCAGCTGACAAATCGGGGAGTGGGGATGGAATCCACAGCACCAGCTAAATTCTGGGCAGCCACGGTCATCCTAACAATGGATCTGTTTGACCTGCAATTTTTTTCCATTAATAGACGTGAAGATGAAGCGGAGATCTAAGAAAGGCCTCAGAACCAGGTACTACAAAGCGGATCGTCCTGAGATCCTTACCTCGCAATAGGGGGTGTGGCTATGGAAAGAGCCGTCCCCTAGCAACCCCCTCCCCATCTCATCTCTGGCCTCCAAATTGTGTCCCGTCACGATAAATAAAAAGGTAGCGGTTCCTCCCGCACACGGGTGCTAGTCGTGTCAGACTCTAGGCTGATCTCCGTTTCCAAGCCGAAGCGCCAGCGCTGTCCGAAGACGTCCCCGTGATGGTCATGTGGCCGGCACGACTGAACGCCTGAGGCGCACGGAGCGCTGCCACCTCCCCACCGAGGCGGTCCCTGTTTTTCTACCTGCATTTTTACCTGCTTTCGAACGGCTAGGTGGGCAGAACCTGGGGCGAGTCAGGGGAGCTTCTCCGTGACGCGGCTGCTAGGGATTCGAACGGCCGACCTTTCGATCCACAAGCACAGCGTCTTATCCGCTGAGCCACAATAAATAGGGCTAGCATAAAATAGCTAGACCTAGCTGTAATTCTTTGGCCCCTCCCAGGCGTATTTTGCACCAGGTGAAGGTTCTGGGCTTCTCCTGAAACAGTGCCAGACGGCTGCGGCTGAGCAACTCACCGCTGGAGCTGAAAGTGGCCCAGAGAAGCTGCTCACGGCTGTAATGGCTGACTAGTCCAAAAGCAGCCTCGGCTGTGCCTGGTCCTCCGTGGGGTGCACTTCCCTCCCGGGGTCCCAGACAGCAGAGGCCCTTCTGGGCCAGAGACCTCGCTCGTCTGCCCTTCCTCGGGGGTTCAGGGAGGATTCTGGCTCACGAGAAGCAGCCACGCCACTCTTGGCGAGCCCGAGCTGCTCAAGGGTAGCTCCACTTACATAAGTACCACAGTGGGCAATCCTTGAAAATAGCTCCGTCTTCTTAGGCGGCCCCTTAAGGAGTGCCGGATATGACTAACTTGGATCATCATAACGTAATTATTCATGTTTAAATAAGAGCACTGGTGTTTGTTTTTTTTCAAAAGAAAGGTTTTACAACTTTTCAGAACAAGGATGCTAATGAATGCGTTTCTCCAATCTAAATGGCAAGTATCCTTTAACAGTCTGGCTCCCTTGCTCACTCAGAATAAAATATTATTTTTCAGTTGTTGATGACCATGTTTTGCAGGTCCTGCAAGATATTAGCCTTTCCAGAAGAAACCTGTTTCTCCAGGACACACACAATATAAGAGATGACATTCAGAAGAATAAAAGCCGGCAGAGTTCAAAATTCCCAGATGAGAAATGCAAACTGAGCAGCCTGGGAAGACGGGGGAAGCCTTACCTTGAAATTCCATTCATCGTTGGCTTGTCTGCAAAGGTTCAGGTCCATCTCGGCCACCAAGAGCCCATCTCGGGTCCGTGACAGCCCTGGGGTCCGACTTCCATTTGGAGCAGCTACGTAACTTGAGCCATAAAAATAGCCCAAGTCTCGATGGGCTTCATAAATTAATACAGAAACAGAAGGATTTTATTAAGTCAACAAAGAGGTCCACCCCAGCCGAGAGGGAAGATTGCATGAGATCAGGGCTATGTTGTTCTCCTGTTGGAGATCACCTGACACACACAAACCCTTACTCCATGTCTCTCAGATCCACTCACCCTGCCCTCTGGCCGGAGAGGGTCACCTTGACCCTTGCTGGTGTGGCCGCTTTCCAGCTCCCGTCTTCTCTTCAGGAATCGCCCCGCCCATCTATCTACCTGACCACCACTTATGGTGTCTTTCTTCAGCTCTTCGCCACCAAGCGGGCCTCCACAGTTGAGTATGGACTTCGGCTTGCTCTTCCCACCCCGAGTCCAACCCCTTCACTCTAATTTATCCTGATTCTCCCAATCTGTCCTCCTGACACATTTCTTGGTGGCCTGTCCCTCACCAACGTCCTTCACAGAAGCCTTTCCAATTTGACCGAATCCTTTTCAGAAGCCCATGTTCAATGCTGGCCATGGTTTGTGGAGACCAGAGTGAAATTATGTTCTTCTTCCAGGCCATGATCAGATTGCGACTGATGGCAATTCTAGACTCACTTTCCCAAGCGACAATGCATCTGACTCCTTTTTCCCCCAGCGCAGGGCTTCATAACCCGATTTATTTCCATTGTGGTTTCCCAGCCACTGTCCACATCGCTTTCTCAGGAAGGGAAGGGCAGGTGGACGGGGGCCGTGCCCAGGACGGCATCCTCCCGCTCCTGCCAGACTTCAGCCCTCGGAGACTTTGGGGAGACTGGTGGGGAAGAGCTCCTGCAGTGGCCAGACAGCAGCCCCCTCCCCCCACCTGCCCACAAGGAGGAAGCCATACGCACCCGGTTTTCCATCTCCAGATGTAAAGGGGTTTGGGAAAAGTTCCTGCAAGAAGCCAAGGGGTACAAATTGAAGGAAGGATCCCCCTTACGCTAAAGAAACAGGAGGCCACATTAGCCAGCAATCCTCGCTCGCCTGCCTCAGAAGCATTTATTGCATCTTCTCAAGCAGCTCCTGGCTTTGAGGAGGGTCCCCCCCGGAATGACTGGAACGCCCCCCCCTGAACACTGGAGGCGCCTGGCGCTTCCAGGCGGAGGATCCCCTTCTGGGGCAACAAGCAGGATTGTGGTTGGCATTCGGCATGGCTTGAGGAAGTGAAGGGCAAGGGCAAGGCTCCTTAGCAGCAGGGGGCCAGGAATGGTGGGAAGGAGGCAGCTGAGGACACAAGTGTGAATGTTCCTCACAAAAACACACACATTCTTTACGGACTTAAACATACAGGCGGGTGTCTTTACCAACTTCTGTATCGCTTTCGTTAAATATTTGTTATATATCATTGTATATATTATATAAATATAATAAATAAATACAAATATATGTTATAGAAATATATCATCATTGCCCTTCTCATCTTTCCTATCGCCTATTCTCTTATTTGTATGACAGTTAATTTGCTGCTTACCTCTTAAAATATAATAATTGTGTTATCTAGTATCCTAGTTTGACTTGTAGATTGATTATTAGTGTTTCTAGGACTGTTCAAATATAGATGGTTTCAAACCTTAAAAAAATGGTATGGCACGACGAATGTGTTTTGTGACGTGGTTTGCCAGAAATGTTTTGACATGTGACAGGATGAAATGTTTTGTGACATGATTGTACTTTATAGCATGATGACACAATGAGTATACTTTATGATTATGAATGCACCTAATACGTACATGACACGATGAATGTACTTTATGGTTATGAATGTACCTTTTGACTGTAATCACAGTTTGTCAATTACATCCTATATGCAAGGATAGAGCATGTACCGCCAGAGACAAATTCCTTGTGTGTCCAGACACCCTTGGCCAATTGATTCTAATTCTAATTCATTCTAATTCTGTTATCCCTTAAATCAACTATGCTTCGTGTTCACTGCTCCGTATTTAGCGTGGTTGTTTTCCAGAGACTTTTAGTCGCAAGGCAGCTAACAAAGCACTTCGCACTGGCTGAAGGTTGATTCGTGGCATGAGCCTCTCTTCCCCACGACCCTCAGTATGGGAATGAGGCACTTAACGCACAAAACAACTGCACAAAGACTGCCTTCCCTAAAGGCTTCTAAACGGACATCTTTGACCTGAAAGGCCTTACCGTCCCCACGCGGTTGATGGCACAGGTGAAGCAGTGGTTGGCAATGGCGGCATTTCTTGCCTCGATGGGCCACATGGATTCACTGTAAAGGCCACCAAGAAAATTATATTTATTTATTTTATTTTATTTATATCCCGCCCTTCTCCCGAAGGACTCAGGGCAGCTTACAGGCAATTTAAAAACACAGAATACATATACATTAAAAACATAATTAAAAGAAATAAAATAACGCCTGGAATTTAAAGTTTAAAAGGAGAGCGATAAAATTATTTCCCGCCAATTAAAATTAGAACGCAGGAGGACATGGCGTGGCTATCACAAGCCCGCTTGATGGAACAAGTGGGTCTTCAGGGCACGGCGGAAAGTCCAAAGGTCAGTGTCCTGTGGACACCCTTTCTTGTCCACCCATCCGGCTTGTTTTGTCATGAAATGGGCACAGGGCAGCCGCTATCCACCGGGCAGCCTGACAGACATACAATGGTAAGACCATGAATAACTGGGAGCGAAAACGGACGCGCCCCACAGAAACCAGGCGCTCCAGAAGGGGGTTAAGACTTGGTGACTCAGCATTGCTTCCTCAATTCTACTCATCACCAGGAGCTCAGCTGAGTTTGTTTGGACCAAGGCGTGGTCTGCTTGTTTTCATCCTGTTCTTCATTGCATCCAAGCCATGATTTAGGCCTTTTCTTCCCCTCCCAAGAGTTGAAGGAAAGATACAGAAAAATTATGGGGGAGGTCCAACTTCCAACCACCCCGGGAGGGGAGGGGTCTCCTGAGTCTCCTTAAAACAAATGTGATGGTCTAAGAAATCTTGTCTTCTGAAATGGCACCCAGGATATAAAGTTAATACAACATAACCAAGAGGAACCTGCCTGCAACTGGTTATCTGTGGACTCAAGAGGTGAGCTCGTGCGCGCAGGCTGCCTGCTCATGAAGCATCCCAATACGTTTCCTACATCACCTTGGAGGTTTCTGCATTAGATTGGAGACTGAGGCTGACCTAGTATCCAGGTTGAATCTTGGCTCTATCACCGTTTAACTTTTCCATCCATGCAACCTAGGTCCCTTAAATGAAAAAGAGCTTGAAAAAAATCCATATTCTATCGCTGTGCTGATTTATGCAGTTAATGACGTGGTCCTGTCACTTTGGGGGGGGGGGTGCATTTCTATAAGGGAACCTTAACCTGTCAAATCAATCATGAGAAGAGAAAGGTCCCCCGTTTTGCCTTGGACCCTCAAGGGGCATAAAATAGAGCAACAACACACACACACACACACCGTTTTAAATATCTGCATTTTGTGCTGCAATATTTGAGGGACTAACCAGGTTGTTCTAAATGCCGGAAGGGGATCAGCAGAACTACCAGCTGCCATGAAAATTCTGAAGCTGAGACTCTGGCCCAGCTCCTGTAAGGACATTAGTTAAACCCAGAGCTACTAATCATATTAAATTAGGGAGTATCCAAACTTCTTGGAAGGGAGGAGGAGGAGGAGAGAGGGAGATGATAAGAGAGGGATAAAGAGACAGACAAGTAGAGAGATAGAGAGACTGTTTTGGAAAAGGCTCCCAGGCGTCTCATTCGGGCAAGCAGCAGTCCTCCGAGGAGCTGGGTCAGGCTCCTGCCGGCACTTTGGGCGAAGCGAGGGGGGAAGGCCACCGCCTCCTCCTGGCTCCCCTGGCTGGAGGCGAGGGGGAGAGACTCGCACAGGTCGCCTCCCGGCAAGTCAAGGGAAGATGCCGGAAGTGCTGCAAAATGGGCGGAAGGATCGGAGCTCCTGGACATGAGGCTTTCCTTGGAGACAGGCGAGGCACAAACCTGGATCCAGACAGAGAGAGGCTCCCTGGATGCCACCTCATTAGGAGGCCGTACAATCCTGCTCTTTGTGGGACGCATCCGCCTATTCTGTTCCGTTTTCCGCAACAAAGAGATGGTGGCAACTATACCTGAGTTTGCCAATAGTGGCTGAAGGGTTGAAGATGACCTCTGCTCCATTCAAGCTGTACATGAGCCAGTTGAGCGGGTGATGGCGACCGAAGCAAATATTCACCGCAATCTTCCCAAACTGGGTCTCAAACACGGGGTGTCCTCGGTCCCCTTCCAGGTAGTATCTTGACTGCAAAAGAGACGATGCGCCACCTCAGAGCTGAATGGCGACGGGAGCCTCCCTGCTCCCACGCTCTGCAGGGACAGCAGAGCTGCGCCTGGATGGCTGCTGTCCAGCTTCCTCTCACAAATTTCGAGACGCGGAACTCACCAGCCTCTGCAGCTCTAGAGCAGCACTCAGCTCTAGAGCAGCACTTGCCGTCAAAGGTGTGGTCCTTTTGTTTTGATGAAATCTAGGTGGCTGCAACTTATGTCCCTTATTTCTGGCCCTAGAAACAGTTCCTTTAGGTCCCCCGTTTTATGTAACTGGATCCTGGGCATCACTTCTCCCCTCCATCGTCTCTTCTGCAGAGCGACCTCAAAGCCCAGGTCATCTGTGCTGTCCTCTGACCCCCGATGAGCATCTGGAAGTGTGCCCAGAACCATCCACCATGCTTCAGGCATGGCCTCACCACAGCTGAGTGTGTGTGTGTGGGGGTGCTTAAGATCTTTCCCTCCTTTAACACTGAGCTTTTTTTCACCCTGGCTCTGAAGTGCATCTGCTGCTCCCGAGAGGGTGCTCTCGGGCACTGCATTTCCCAGCCACAAATCCATCGCCTTCTACCTTGGAGCTTCCTACCCTTTGCCTCCCCAAATACGGTACCTGCTCTCAGCTCAAGGACATCTTGTCCTGCTGAGCCCAGATGTCCACATTGTCCAGGTAAGATGGCCATCTCAGTGGTTTTTCTGCATATGGGCTAGACCTCCCAGCTTTGTGGATGAGTCTTCCAACAGATGACTGGGTAGCTGAAATCTCCCATCACAACCGTGGTGTTTGGAATCTTCAGTTATCTATATATATATTTCTCAAAAATGACTCACTCACTCACTGACTGACTGATTCATCACGTCATCTTCAAAATGGTAAAAGTTAGAAACATCAAAATTGGCACATACCTTTGCTTTGCCATCTAGGCGCTCACTAATAAAGTATTTTTTAAAAATATTAAGTTTTACGTGACTTATTCAAGATTTATTGCCATATTTAAATTCAGGATGGGTCCAGGGTTGTGATTGGACAAAGTATCTGACAACATTTGTTTCCTTTCTCCTGATTGGAGGGCTTTCGCAGCCTGTTGTTTCATTTTGAGTTTCTCCCTTCACACCACCAGT
>JANHFO010003916.1:111120-124894 GCA_032468095.1 Pareas carinatus
AGAAAGAAAGAAAGAAAGAAAGAAAGAAAGAAAGAAAGAAAGAAAGAAAGAAAGAAAGAAAGAAAGAAAGAACTCAAACTCTTCCCTATTCCGGGTTCTTCCCCCTCCCCTCCCCACCTCCACCATCACACACAGAGCATATTATTTTGTGAGTGATGTATTAGATTGGTGCAGCCATAGTGGGATTTCATCACCAAGGAAAAAACAAAGACCATTTCTTTAAGCTATGGGAACCTCTAGTCATATTGCCTAGTTCTTTCTGGAAGTTCATGGACATTCTTACAAGCCACAATAATGTCATGCATGACATGATGCCGTGATGCAAGCACTCTGAGTCATCAGCATCTGAGGTACCATTGTACAATTAGCTATTTCACTTTCTGATTTTAAAAAAGGGTTTGCCAGCATTTGCTTCTCAGTTAACCCTTGTGCCAGAATACACCTACGGTTGAGCAATGAATGACTTGAAGTTGTTTTGCATGGAAAAGTACAAAAAGCTTGAGCGACCAGATAAAGCAATTAGCAATTAAATGTTCAGGCCTCCTTTTAAAAGGAAACACACACATTTTAAACCGACCTTCAGTTTACATCTATGATTACATCTTTCTAGTAATGTGCCTTTTCTAGTAATTGACTCAATGGTTTAATAACTAGAGTCGTCTTTCCTGCACTTGGTGGCCAAAGACCGAGGTCCATGAAACTGCAGCCCAACACGCCTGGGGGAGAGATGTCATCTAAACATAAACGCCGTCCACGAGATAAGGGTTCTCCCCTAGGCCCGGCGGCCATGCTAACGGCCTGTGTAAATACACTTTCTTTCTCCCAGTCATGTTACCTGGAAAAGGCATCGAACAAGCGCCTCTCTGACCGCTTGTGAGGCCACTCCGCTGGCACCAGGGCCTGGGAGAAGCAAAGCTGAGAACGCTTCCGCTGCGCTGGTTTCAACCAAAACCAGAGACCAGCTGGGCACTTCGGAGCAATTTTTCAGGGGAGCAGAGACTCCACAAAAGGTATAGTATCTGTCTTGGTCTGGATCTCCCGAGTTATTGCTGCTGATGTCCTTAGATTTGCCCCCCCCCACTATGACTCTTGCCCCCGAATGTTTCCGCTTTGTGATGCAACGCGAGCCAGTTTGTGATGCAACCACTTGTGTGTGAATCATTCAGTACTCCCCCCCCCATGGTACGGCAGAGCCACATCTCCCGGAGACCCCCCTCTCCAGTCACAAAAGGGCCGCACCTCTTTGATCCTCTTGACTAAGGCATTCTGGTCGAAGGCAACAGCTTCCGCGCACTGGTGAAGGTGGTCCTGGTACCGGAGACACAGCTGCAGGACTTGCTGGGAGTCGAGCTTCTCTAGCTTAATGTTAGTAGGAGACATCTGTCCACTCAGAAGACCTGGGAAGGGTGGGAAAAAAGCACGGGATAACCGAGGACGTCACCAAGGAGCAAAGGATAGGGGTGGGGTGGGGAATGTCCAAACCTTATCTGCCTCCATGGCGAGGTCATCGAAAAGAATGCTCCTCAACCTTGGCAACTTTGAAGGTGGGTGGGTTCCAGTTCTCCGGATTCTAGGAGCTGAAGCCCCACATCTTCCAAGCTGTCAAGATTGAGGCATGTTGACCGAAACATGGCTATGGTAGTCCAGATATGAGCTGAACTTTAGCAAAAACCAGAAGCTTCTTTCATGGATAGGGGCAAGGCAGGGATAATTTTAATGCATTCTGAATCTTCATTTCCAGTCAAGTAGTCCTCGACCTATGACCGCAACTGAGTCCAAAATTTCTGTTGCTAAGTGAGACAGTTGTTAAGTGAGCTTTGCCCCATTTTACAATCTTTCTTGTCACATTTGCTAAGTGAATCACTGCAGTTGTTAAGTTAGTAACGGGTTGTAAAGTGAATCTGGTTTCCCATGGACTTTGATGGAAGGGGGCAAAAAGTGATCACATGACTCTGGGACACAGCAATGGTCGTACGTATGAACCGATTGCCAAGCATTTGCATTTTGATCACATGATCATGGGGATGCTGCAATGGTCCTAAAGTGTGAAAAACGGCCCTATCACTTTTCTCAGTGCTGCTGTTCAGTGCTCTTTCCTAGTTGATCTTCCTGTCTGAAAATCAAGGAATAATTCCAGATTCATCAATACTCTGAAAAGACTATTTCGATTTTCTGAAAAACTGACAGAAGTCCTAGGAGAACATACACCAAACCAAACTGATATCTAAAAAGCCTTTTGAAAACAAACAGGTGAAGTACACTGGTTCCATGATGCGTGAGACCATTCATGAATCTTTTTATATAGAGACATCTAATGATAGATATCATGAATCTGTATCTATAAAAACCAAAAATGACTCACTCTGTCATTCACTCACTCACTGACTGACTCATCATGAGATCTCCAAAAATATTGAAGCTACAAACATTAAATTGGGTATATATCTTCCTTTTGCTTTGTAGGCACTCACTAAGAAATGATTTCTCAAAATATTAATTTTAACAGGAGTTATTAAAGATTTAAGAAGGAAGCCATTGCGCATACGCACGCCTTTAGGGACTAGGAAGCGATTGCGCATGAGCGTGACACAGCTTCTCTCTCCACTGCATCTCTCTGCCTTGGAAGCGAGTGCAGGGAGTTGTGGCGAGCGGAGTTTTGTGAGCGAGCAACTTTCTAGACGACTGAGAGGAAATTTTACCACAGGAGTTTCTCCGGAGTTTCTGAGGGAATTTCACTGCAGGAGGAGTTTCTATCGGTCAGACAATCATGATGAGTCACCTCCTGGGCTCACTTTTTACCCCCCCCCCTTCTCCTCCTTCACAGCGAGTCGACTGGCCTCCCCAACGCCTCGGAAGAAGAAATCCGGCCTGCCGAAACGGCCCGCTCGTCTCCCTCACCCCTCCGAAGAGGCAATCCGGCCCAATGAAATGGCCCGCTGGCCTCCCCCACGCCTCGGAAGAGTCCATCCGGCCCTCCGAACGGGGCCCAGGCCCAGTTCTGTTAGTGAATTCCCTCCCTCTCTGACCTAGCCTTCCTTTGCTACTCTGACCATGCCTTTTCCTCAAGAAATTTTGGATATTTTAACCTCATATAACTCTTTAATAAATTTGTCATAGCACAAGACATCCACCTTAATCACTCAGCTCAATCAATCTATACTATTTATTTGGTCAATGACCAGCGAACTTTAAAATAACAAAAACAGGATGAAGTAAAGGAATATAATAACAACTAACAATCACTCATCCCTGACTCCACAAAGAGATGGCTCACCCTGTGGTATCATTGAAGAAAACTAGGAAACTTCAGTTATTCTATAAACAAATGCAATATATTTTTATATATTGTGATGTCTACCTTATCACAAGGTCAATCCATGTCTTTGGTGACCCTTGGATAAGGTTATTTTCCCAGCAATTTTCTTCCTTAGATGTTACTTACCCACACCCTTCAACTGAAGCTGTGCTTTCCATGGTCTTAGGTTTGGAGAACAGATAGCAAAGGGCAGTTTTTTTATTCTCCCCCTTTCAATTTTAAAATGTCCTTTTAATGGAAGGACTTATTAGTTTTAATTATTAAATACCCACAACATGTTTCAGAGGCATTTTCTTGCCAGAATTCTCAATACCTTCAACAATGGCAGAGCTTCTAACATACTTGGAAAGTTCTTAAAAATTAAGAACTTCTAATGTACTGCATTCACTTGATAAATTCAGAGATGCATCTGCCTTGAAAACAGCCCATGCTGAACTGGGCAGCACAGTCAAACTTTAGGACAGGAAATGTTTTACAACATTTTAAATTATGTCGTAAACTGTTTTATGATCATTTTATGCCATAAAATTCTTTAGAAAATTTGCAAAATTTCAATTCCACGTGATCCTAGATTTTGGACCACTTGAACTACATTTTCTCCTATGGTGCACCATTTTGCCCAGTTAAAGGTTATAAAAATCATTATTTTAGTGATAGATTGATAGACAGACTTCAGAGGTTGTCAATTTTAAGTCACCAATTCATACCTGCTCTGCTCAGTTGGTCTAAAACTCAGATCCCATTTCAAGCTGGCATGGTTTAGGTTTAGAAAGCAACATGACAAGCTGTTTGCTTTTATATTTCTAACTGTTGCCTTATAAAACACAGTGGCTCAAATTGGAAATAGAATTTTTATTGGCCAAGTGTCATTGGACTCACACAAGTCTCCGGTGCATATGGTCTCAATATACACACAAATCCGGATCATCCCCACCCTAGTGGCTTTTCGTAAAGCTTTGAAGACCTAGCTTTTTCAGCAGGCTTGAGATTGATCACCTGAGATCTAAGCATGCATGATGTATGATTGTTATTTTTTCTGTTTATTTTTATCTATTCTTCTTATAATTTAATTTATTTATTTGTTGTTAGCTATGTTAATTTTTGTATTGTTTATTGTAAGCCACCCTGTGTCTATGGAGAGGGACAGCATATAAATTTGAAAAAATAAATAAATAAAATAAATTTCAATGCATGCAACAGAAATAAAAATATCATGCAGTGCACTGATAATTGAAATAGTTGAAATATGTGGCAGTGAAAATTGCCAATCTCTTAAAAGCCTTCAGTGTTGGAGCACCCACAACTTCTGGAGGCCAAGTCATTCCACTCATTCCACTCCTTCCTCTTTCTATTTTCCCCTCAAAAAACAGCACTGTGAGGTGAGTTGGGCTGAGAGAAAGTGACTGACCTAAAGTTACCTAGTGGTTTCGCATGCTTAAAATGGGACTAGAACTCATAAATCTCCTGGTTTTGAGGCCAGAACCTTCATCGCTATACAAGCTGGACATGTATCCTGAGAAAAAATTGCCAGTGACTTTAGTAGTATTCATTGATAATTAACAGTGATACCCTGGAATGAATCATAGATAGGAGAGAACCCTGTACAAGTGGATTATCTTTTGGGGACTAAGCAAACATTTCAACTGAGCATAATTCAGATCAGAAGTTCAGCATGTTTTATCTTCCAAATGTTACTAAACAACACTTATTCATCCTGGTGAAAGGTATAGGATGCTTAACTACAGCTTCTTTAATCCAATGTACAGCAGCAAAACTGATTTTAGACTGTGTAGAACACTATATCGAACACATTTATACACATTCATACGTTAAACTGCATAGAATACATTTCATAGAATACATATATGAGCAATTCAGTAATTGTTCATATATTCTTTCTTAGTGGGATCTTAAGACGAGCACAGAAAATAAATAAACAAATGAACAAATATCTAATCAAAAATGTTAGAAGTTAAAGCAAGGTGACCTGAAAATGGTTGGGCATTTCCAGGAACAGCTTCATAAGGGTATGTAACAGAAATAAAAATATCATGCAGTGCACTGATAATTGAAACAGCTGAAATATGTGGCAGTGAAAATTGCCTTCAGGTAAGAAGAGTAATCAGTGATTGTAAGCACATATTTGGGGTGGGGGTCCAACATCTTATATGAAGTTATTATTTAATTAACTATTTCCCTGTAAAATTAAGTGTACGGAACTTGTTTTGTTTGCATTACATCCTGGTTTATCTCATGTGATGAATGTAATGATTTCTGCACCTTAGATTGGCTGTTTAGCTTGCAAAAAGTTTATAATGCAAGGAAATTTGGCAACAACATGCTTAAACAGTTACAATGTATTAGAAATTATTTCTGACTGTTTGTTGTATTGAACAATGTTTTAATTTAATTGTTCCATCCCATATGTTACACCAAACAATATGTCTAAGTGTTGTGAATAGCACTTCTAGTAGAGAAGCAAATAATGTTTTTTTAAAAAAATCCAGCATTCATAAATTAACAACCCAGTTTCTAATCTATTTCATCAATGAGTTTAATCCCGAATCAGAATAATAAAATAATGGAAATGAAAGGGACCTTGGAGTAATAGTAAGAAGAAGCAATAGAATTCAAATAATAGAAAATATCATAAAGAACAAGTCATAATTGTTTTTTCCAGAAATGAACTGAATTGCAAAATCATAAGGTTGCAATGTTTAATTGAGAAGTTGGATGCAAGATGGCAAGTTGGAAGTTTATGCAGTTGAGTTGTGTGCACAAGTGCTTTGTGATTTGTTATCATAGGAAGCACATGGCTGTCACATGGAAAAGTATTTCGCAATCTTCCTGAATTGTAGCAAGATAGCACCAAGCCCCACAGAACTGGTCTTAGTTACCAGAGAAACTGTCACATTCAGCTTATAATAAACCAGATGAGTTTTCTTGGTTGAGGCATCTTTCGATTGCTGAAATACAGAATCCATTGCCTCAGATCTGAGATAAAATATTCCTTGTCTAGTGAGTGGGAACAATGGTTCCAACATATCCAAATAATTAGGATTATTTATAAAATTGTCATAGATAACTAGAAAAGAATATTGTAAGTTCCAAATCCTTGGCAGTTAGGACATGTAAAAAAGGTTTTTTTGCTTTCTTTGTATCAGGTTAAATTTCATCAGGTGAGGCAACATGTTGTAATATGGCAGCCTTTTCAAGACCAAGCTGGCCTTTTGCTTTTATTTTGTTTAAATCTTTTTTTATGAAATCTCTCAAAAAACTGCTATTACTTCCCCATAGACATTTTGGGCACCAGGAACCAATTGTATGGAGAACTCCATGGACTGGAGGAGGCATGGATTTGCATGCTGCCTGCATTCCACCAATGCAGCCTGTCTTGTTTGTGTGACCCAATTGCTACAGACCAGTGCCAGTCCATGCCATAAACTTTTCAATAGTTATAAACCAGACAATACTTGGAGGTTCCTACAGGACAGAGCCCTTTGCCTCCTGATAATTCTCAGTTATTTGACAATATAAAACAAACCATCTGTACTTTGCTCTGAGTCCTTCGGGAGAAGGGCGGTATATAAATCCAATCAATCAATCAATCAATCAATCAATCAATCCCAGCCTTAAAACAGCCACAGTGTATCTGATTCCAATTCTATTTGCCAAAACCTTTTGGTAGCATCTAATTCATCAAAAATCAATGCACTTTTAATAACAGGCCAAATGTTATCTATTGTTGGAAAGAAGATGTTCCTGCACTACAGTCTTCAGGGGAATACAATGACAAGTTGTATCCAGTTTGGATGTTCATATACTTCTTGTATAACGCTATTCTCCTGCATTTCATCTAACTCATCATTAACAATATCTTTCCATTCTAAATTTAAAAAATAAATGCATATTGTCTTCACTTTCTGCTATCCAAATAACTTTTACAAACCTGGTCTTTGAATGTGCTCATTTTATGTCATGGTTCTGAGATACATCCTTGTTTTTCTTGTAACAAAATCTACTTTTCCCAGAAAACAGATTCCCAAGTCACCTTTTGTCCATCTTTGGCTGACCTTTTCATCACCTTCTGCTGATGAAAATGATGAATGGATCAGTCTAAAAAGATGCTACTCACTGCTGCCATTAGGCAATTTTCTTTTTTGAGATTTTGTATCATCCGGCCATGATGAGTAACTGCTTTATCCAAAGTCAAATCTTCCTGCTGCAGATATTTATCACAGTATTGTGAGACCATTTCATCCTCTTTTTGACATCACCATCCTCACCCAGCTAATTTCTTAAATATATTAACATACAAATGTGCAGATTCATCAGGGGCTTGTATTCTGTTTCCTCACAACATTAATACATGTAGCAAATTATTATTCAAAGCAGATTTAAGTTATGGAAATTGATGTTTTTCTCCTGGTATGACATGATAACATGACAATATGAATGTATGTTATGATTATGAATGTATCTTATGTTTATATGTACACTAGTTGCTGACACCGTGCTCTCCTTAAAGTGGAGGCTTGTGAATTCTTTCCTGCGGAGAAGCAGCCTCTCTTCCCCACATCTATGTTGCATTAGACCCGAGGGGATCCCTCGTCACTCTTCCTCCCCCCCATGCTTCACACGGCAGCAGAGCCGCTTAGCAAAGCAGCTTTGTGGGCCCAAGGTCTCTCCCTTCTGATGAAGCTCAATTCACTGCCCACCCTGGATTGTGCCCACCAGGATTCCGATGCACTTCCAGGATTGCCCTTCTGGCTGGAGGAGGAGGTGCCTGGAAGAGTCTGGCATCCTTGCTGTTCCGTTTCCACCTCCAGAGTCCCACCGCTTTAGAAGTGGGGAAGGCGGCCAGGGAAGGAGGGGTGCTGAGTGAGGAAGAAGGAAGCCACGGGAAGCCTGAACATGTGGATTCATGAAATCTGCTTCCCTGCGCATGTACACTGCTCATGGCAATAAATGTTAAATGATAAAATTTTCGGGCACCCCCCGACTCCCCCACCGAGTCCTGGGCAGCCCTCCACTATCCAGCCCCACACTCACCTGCCCTGCTCCTTCTCGCCATGACTCTGGCCACTACCAGTGAAACTGTTCAGAGATTAGAGTGTTCTCCACTTGCACTGCTGCTACTGGTTTTTCAACCAAAAAATTCAAAACCAAAGAAGAGGCTGCAAAAGCCCTCCAATCAGGAGAGACTGTGAAAGGCCTCCAATCATCAGAAAGGTAAAAAACGAATATTTTGTCCAATCACAATTCTCTACCCATCCGGAATTAAAAATTTAAAATAGCTAACATAAAAATTATTATTTTGAAAAATCCTTTCTTAGTGAGTACTTAGATGGCAAGACAAAGGTATATAGCAAATTTCATGTAGCTTTTATGGTTTTTGAAATCTGGTGATGAATCAATCAGTCAGTGAGTGGTATTTCGTGTTTATATATATAGACGACAAGATGAATGTACTTTATGAATGTATCTTATGCTTATATGTACATGTCAAGATGAATGTACTTTATGATTATGAATTTGTGACTTACTCTTCCTTGACCAGCTATACAACAGCTTCATAAACTGCAAGCATGCCTGTTCTCTGTATTCAGTTTATCTCAGATTCATAATTAGAGCCTGGGTAGGATCAAATCAGATTCAACCATGTTCATGTAATGTTCCAAGAATCTGCCACTCACCAATTATTTTGTTCTGTTCTGTCTTGTCACAAATCATCCCTTTTCTTCTACTACAACCATGATGTCACAAAGTGAGACTTTGAGATAATTAAATACTGTGCAATGTCATACATGTCTTCTTTTGGAAAAAAAATCCATATGCATGCTGTCAGCTGAGTATGCATGTACAGTTTTATCTTGTTTGCATGGATGTTTTTTCATCTAAAATAATAAATTCCTTATCTAATAAATAAATGGATAACATAAAAAAAATAAAGTGCCCCAATAAAGTAGCCCAATTTTCATTCTTGCAAAATTCCTGACTTAAGGAAATTAGAATGCTATCACAAGGAACATAAAGGTTTTAGTTTTTATTCACGGTATAGAGATGCTTTTGTTATTAGTCCAGAAACATTACTTAAAATTTTTTATAGAACTATAGAACGAAATAACATTGTAAGAAAGGCAAACAGCCAAATGCTTTGGGAAGGACAACTAAATGATAAGTAATATGTTAAACAAAGCCCAAGAGTTGTAGTATATAAATGATTTGAGTGTGTGCTGTGACAAAAAGGTTGTCTTAGCACTGGGGATAACATTTGTGCTCTGGTCCATCACGGTCATTACAATTTGGCAGCCTGCCTTGAGTTAGTTCAAACACAGCTAAAGTCACTTTTTTCCCCTTCTCTTTTGGGAGAAGTTGATTAATGAATATGGATTATTAACACTTCAAGTACTTGCAGTAAAAATGGCTCTGATTCCGATTTTCTATATACTGCATTCCATTGCTTTGAAACATAGAAACAGCAACATAGATCTTTTTAAAGTTATCTTAAATTTTCAAATGAATTGCAAGCATTCGTCTGTGTTCAGGGACCTCAATCTAAAACACAGGCAGAGCTTAGAGAGAGAAATGATGGAACCAAAGTAAACACTACATTTGATTTGATTTATATTTAGCAACCCCAACTGACAATAATTAAACTTACCTAAATAAATTCATTCTAATGGTTAACTGAATGACATTAGCTGATTCCTTTGCATATATTTTCATTTATTCCCTTCTGTCATATTGGAAAAATAGTTTGCAGGAATTTTTGAAGGATTGTCCCCAAAGACTTGGAGAGCCATATTTGACCCTTTTATTTGAATTCTAGGTCTTCTGATATTTTCTTCTTATAGAGTTTGCAAATCAAAAATTGCAAATGAACATGACTGAATCGAAGAATCCATGGTTATAACTATATTATTTTGTTGTCTAGCCTTTTGCTAACTTGGCTAAATAATTTATTTTACTATGAACATTTCAAAATAAAATATATCAGAGAAATGCAGAAGTAGGAAAACTTAAGGAACAAACCAATAATTAATGGTGTAGTGTAGATCTTGCATTAAACTAAACACCTTGTTAAGGCAAAGCGCATTTCATTTTTTTCTCTGTTCCTTGGCCTTTTCATGTTTACTTGCATGGTTGTTACATCCAAAAATGGCTAATGGTGCCAGGCTGGTGCTTTTGGCTTCTTGCTAGTGTGAAGCAAGAAGCTAGCAAGAAGCCAAGAGCACCAGTCTGAAGATGGCAAGTGAGACCTTGTCGAAACATCGCCAAGATATTCTCAATCTTACACTGGAAAAGATTTGAGCATACCTAGACCTACATACCTATACCTGTGAAAATCTATGAAAACAAATATATATATAAGAGCAATAATCCTCCACAAATAATTTCAAGATTGAACTTGGTAATTGGGAATGGTTTCTTCCACATATTCTGCATTCTGCAAGGCACCCTTTTGCCTTTGCTTTCATAGCGGTTTCATATTCACTAATGTTAAATGCACTAAATCTGCATAGAATGAGGAAGCTGCAAGTGTCACGACTGGCAAGCCTTGTTCATGCTCTTTCCTATCACTTGCTAACTATTTCAGGATGAGATAGTTTGACTTGATAATGCAGTGCCCCAAAACTGTGTAAAAGGTTTCTATCCCTGGGTTTCCCCTGTTGAATTAATTCCAATTATCTATTTAACAATGTTCTTCTTAATGTTCTAACCAATGTGTTTTTAAATATCTGAGTGAGGTTTGTTTGCTCTGCCTTCCTGGAACCAAGTCCTCTCCCAATTAATATATAAGAAGTTGCAAACTTCTTATATTTTAGCCACCTTGTAAAATACAAGGTTGAAAGTAAGAAATCCCTTTTCTGCTCATCAAAATTTAACCAAAAATGTATTCTCCTTTGAAAACTAAAAGAGGAAGCCATTTTTGTTTTTCTATGTTCAATGAGAACAGACAGGAAAAAAAATTGATATTTTTAACACCATACAAATGATAAATCTGCCAGCTGCCTAATCCAAAGCTCAAAAGAGATTAAGTAGATGCTATAAATGATGCATGCAAACTTTTTTGTCCCAAAGGTCACATCTGCCCTTTGAGTGGGATGTAGGTACAAGGGTCACATTTCAAAGGGTAGAGAGAAGCAGGTCCAAAATGAAATTCAATGTAATTTTAATTTGATGAATGAATATGATTAGCATGCTTATATTTAACATATTAAACATATGCATTTAATACCTCCCCTCATCTGTCAGATTAAAATGTGCAGTTTAGACCATATCAGGAAATCAACTCCACAGGAAGGGTAAAACTACTATGATTGACAGCATTTTGCAAATCACATTGTGCTGCCCTTTTTTATAGTTCAATGAATTGACTAGTGTCAGTCTCAGCTATTTCCAAATATCCTATTAGTCTGAACTTTAAAAGGTATCTTAATCCCTTAATAATTTCTGCATCTATGTCAAAGTCATCTTCCTTACTCTGTCTATATTCTGAGGACAGTACTTAAGGTGTTGTATGTGCTCCATTAGATATGTGATCCTGACTTGCAACAACATTATAAGTGAATATAACTTTTTAGTATCTGTCAGAATATCATAGGAATGATGCTCTAATATCCTACATAATGCTAGAGATAGAATTTTACAACTCACACCTTTTCTTGTCTATGAGCTGGAGGGAGGGGTCTCTGTCTTTAGATATACTCAGTCACACCTTTAAAAGTGTATAGTGATTTCTTTAATGAATATAAAACAATAGATGAAAATGGATATCATAGAATCTGACTCTCCAATAATTTCTACTTTACTGATATAGAATGGATATAAAATGGATATTTTTCTAACTATTTTTCCCTTTGAAATATCTAAAAGTAGAAACATTGAAGGAAGCCAGTCATTTGACTATGTATATTTAGTCTTCTCCAGCTGCTTGAAATGCTGATGGGATTCAAGTTCATCTGAATTTTGGCTTAGGCTTGCAGATCTTTCTTAGCAACAGTTGCCATGCAAAAACATTCCGATAGCTTCTTGCAGATTTGATGATTTTTTAAAACAAAATCTGCACATTTAGACAGTTTTGAAAGTCTGTATTATGTTAGTTTTAGCAACCTAACATTAAACTATTTGCTTTTCTCAAAGATTTTGGATGAGCAAAATTATGTAGCAAACTCAATTTCCTACTTTTCATGTGATTGCAAGTAGTGATGAAAGAGCATTTCTTCCAATAGCTCTCTGCAGTTCTGTCAAACACAGCATTTTCCTGAGTGTTATATTATTATGATTGGGGAGAGAATGTGTTCATGGAATTTCATGATTTTTCTGGTGATGAATAGATTATTAGAATTAGGCCTCCTTTCTTTAAGGATAAACTCACTAACCTTGACTCCATCTTGACTGAAGTTTTAAGATACGTGATCTCTATTTTTGATTCTTGTCTTGGCTGTAAACAAGTAGCAAATGAACCTGACGAATGAACTGAGAGTCTCTTTTTTCCTTGTGAGTAATTTTTGTATCAGTCTCCTTAATTAGTGGTATATTCAGTGCTGGAGTGAGGGCAGAATTTCTTATTGAGTTGTTCATATTAGTTTCTTGCACATGGACTGGGATAGGGTTGATCAATGTTACATCCTTTTGAATAAAATGACTTTCCTGGAGCTCTCCAAATGTTTAGTATTACAACATTTTAGAAAATACTAGGTTGTTTATCCCTGATCCATTTCTATCTAATTTTAGATTTCTCTGAAATGTACTTGTTTGCTTTCATAGAGATGACAAATGATTTTAATACTAAGATATCTTCCTATATTAATTCTAAAAGTTGCATACTGAAGGCATAGTTTCCTCTCTATTTTCCTACTGAATGAGTTTCAGAAATAGGTGTTAGATGAGGCTAGTGATTATGATAATGCTAAGGATCAGTAGCTTATTCTCGATCTTCTCCAGTTTCTATATATAGTCAGTTAGTGATAGGAGATATTAAATGAAATGCCATCCATATGCTCTCTTTCTGTTTGCGATTGAATACAGTCAGATTGGGAAAGTGAAATGGCTTACAATCTTAGTTAAGTATAGATTGTATAGTTGAACTATACAATATATTTATTTATTTTATTTATTTATTTAGTCAAGCAGATACGAGAAAAACAAGTATAAGTAGGAGCATACTACATAAACATGTACGTATAGACAGGTATAAGCATATGCATAATAATAAATGAGTACAAATAAATGGGAACAGTCGAACAAGGATGGTAGGCACGCTAGTGCGCTTATGCACACCCCCTATAGACCTCTTAGGTATGTAGTGAAGTTCACAGTAGCTAGGTTAAGGTTAATGATTTGGGGGTTTGAGGATACAACAACAGTGTCAGGCAATGAGTTCCAGGCATTGACCACTCTGTTACTAAAGTCATATTTTCTGCAATCGAGTCTGGAGCGGTTCACTTTGAG